>VZUI01048761.1:0-68477 GCA_013401135.1 Cettia cetti | reverse complement strand
GTGTTGAATATTCTGGTTAACACCAAACAACCAGTACAAGATACAAAACCTACAAAATCTACATACAACCTATGAGAGCTACTACATTACCATACTATTCTACATTCTAAAAATCCTAAGTCACCTTTTCCTTGCCACCTGGCAGGGCCCATCCCCTGGCATCCCTTTGTCTTCAAGGAATGTTGCTCAATCATCAGGCATCCAGCCTTCAGCTAACTTAATCACTGTTTTCCTGCTTGGCATTCTACAATTCAAAGCATGCTTTCAATTCTATTTCACTTATAGGTTTTATACTTTCAGAATCTTTCACTAGGAAATCATATCTATAAGGCCTTCCTGCCTCATCCTCCCCAACAGTATCAAGACTTTATTTTGTCTTTTTTAACCCTATCTTGTATAGCTGACTCCTTTTCTTAGGAACCATGAATAATTCACTAGAATACAAGGAGTGGAATTCAAAACCCTCAGTGTTTCTGGGTTTGAAGCTTCTGTCTTAATGAATGTTAAAGAATAGTAATGCACTTCTCAGTGAAAGATAATATTTTATATTATCTTTGTATAATATATTATATTATATTTGTGATGAAATATGGATTTCTTAAATGTCTTATGAAATGTCTGCTTTTATCCAGGGAAACAAAACAAAAATTGTATCTATGAGCCTTACAATTTCACAGTCACCATTTTGGGGATGCATAGGAAAAAAAATGCCAGAATAAAAATGAAATTTGTTCTCAGTCATTGTTTAAGCAGCTTGCCTAGTGTCATAACAATTTTGTCTTATTCTTTATGACTTCACTGCTCTTGTCAATCACATTTAAGCACACTACTATAGTGTCAGCTTTTATTTTTAGAACCTTCATGCCCTGAAGTAGTGTATGCTCCAAATATTGCATGCAATTCCCTGTTGACACTGTTCTGAGAATCTAAAAAACCAGATCAACCTTGGATTCATCTGGAGGTGACAAGGAGGTTCTGGTAGTACTATGTGTTTCTACTTAGATACAAGTTTTTTATTATTTGTCTGATGGTTCTTTCAGATACTAAAGTATGAAAAAATGCATTTTTGGAGGAAAATATTTTTTAAATATAGCGTGTATTTGAATAAAGTAAGTCCAGTAAAAATAAAAATAATAAAAAAACCTCAATACACTTGTGCTAAAGGAAATGTTCCAGAAATACAGAAAGTGTGACACCCAAATGAAACTTTAGAAGTTGAATTAGAATTTTTCTTGCTGTGGACATGATTAATATAGCAATAGGAAAAATGCAAAAGTGGAAAAATTTGATCACTTCCATTATGAGAAAGAATCAGAAATGTCACGTCATTCCATCAGCTGTTAGTGGCACCAAGACAGTATGTGTAAATATGTTTTGTAAAAATTTTTGTGTGTGCATGTTTTTGTTTGTTTGAGTTATGGGAGGTACACTTGGTTTGAACAAAACTATTTTTTGCGATTTGGCCATTACCCTAAAATATGTTTGCCCAACTTTATAACCTGTAAGTTTTCTGCACAATGAAAGAAAGCATTTTTTAACAGATATCAAGAGTCCACATTTAGAAATATTTCATTCATTGTTCTTTTGCTTAAAATTAGTAAATGGCTAATTAAAGTATAAAAGAAATATATATTAACTTACTGTCTTTAAACAAAAAAAATCTGTTATGCCATGAAGTTAACAGTAGCACCACTTTTTCTTCTCCACACTGCAAACTATGGCTGTCATAGTTCCTTTTCTACAGGGATAGGGCTGTCTTCCCTAAAGAAAACAACAGTCACAATCTATTTGTGGTTTGGTTGGCAAGATTTTCTATTAAAAGTTGAGCTAGATCTGGCATATCTACTCTTTAAGCAGGACCAAGTGGCTTATTATATATAGATGGCTCTTGAAAGTCACAGGTTTTACACAACCTGATCCCAGACTGGGGAAGTTAAAGTTGTTTTACTGGTAAAGATAAATCAATTTCATTCCCACGACAACAGAATTTTTTTTTCCCCAAAGAAATACAAAACAAAATAAAAGAAGACAGACAAAAACAAACCCTGGAATATCTGACTGCATATTCTAGAATGAAGATCTCTGAACCATTGTTCTTTTCATTATTTCATAATTTTATACTAGTTATCAAGTGAAATTTTAATTGAAATGTATATTTAAGGGATATATTTGAGCTCAAACACTATTGTGAAGCAAAGTTCATGGTATAGACTATATTAAAAGCCTTTAAAATGAATTGAAAAAGACCTATGAATTACCATTTTTGTTTACTGTTATGACCCTATGACCTTATTTTGTCAGCATTTGTAACTAAAACAGTATACTATCTAGAAAATCACAAAAGGATCTTTGAATAATTTTCGCAACTTCCTATTTTCACTGGAACCTTTCAAATATGGTTATTTTGTTTATTTTCTTCTCATTATTTTACATTATTTACTAGTTTTATTTCTGATTCTTGTATTTCATTTTGATGGCTAGATAGCTGAATGAAATTTCTGTCTAATGAGACCCTTTCCATGTTAACTGTAAATATTGTCAAATAAAACATTAATATTGAATTTTACATGGTGTTCTTCACCCCTGGTCCTCTGGGCAAAAACTTGAAAGAACCATTCTTAATTTTAAATATTTTTGTTGTTTTTGTTTTTTTTTTTTTTAATTATCCTTACTTTCTTGTTTTCATGTAAGGTTTTTTCCTTTCTTCTGCCTCCTACATTGTGAGAAAATTTAGTATAAAAGCTGAAATGGAGCGCTATTATAAAATAATGTTACCATAGCAGCAAAAAGTAGTTTCAGTTTTTCACCTACAGCAAAAATAAAAGGTAAGTTGTTCAGGATTCTTATCAGCTACTGAGAAGGTAATCAGACAAAATCAATCTTTATTAATAATGAATGAGCTACTCATATAAAGACAAATCTGTGGTGGTAAAAGAAACCATCCTATTATTTTCTGGAAAACTAGAAGTTTTTTGAAATAGTAAAAAAAAAAAAGAATGCTGCAGAATTTGCAGATAAAGCATTCTTTTTTGTAATCTCTGATATTAGCAAAAAGATTATTGATGTTTTCTTGAATTCATAATTTGTATAACAAAATTGCTGTAGCACCTCGAGGGGTACCGTATTTTTCATACACTGATTTATCAATCAAGGTATTGAAATGGGTTTTTTTCTGTCTGTTCTTGACAGTTTACATGTATAGCATCAGTGACTGGGAATATATTTGGAACAAAGCAATGTAATAGGTTTTGGTTTTAATATGCTCTAAGAAATCTTTATTCTGCTCACAGAGTTAATTTCTGAAATTTGGGTATTAAATTCCAGCCCAGAGCTATCACTCAAAGATAAATAATGAGATATTACTTGGTTAATGTGAGTACATTTCGAGTGCCAGGTGAATTAAAATCAGCTTATAGATAGGTGATGAACCAACTGTAAAAAATAGCGCATATATATCTATATATAGAGAGAGAGAGATAAATGTGGGTGAATGAATGTATTATCTATCCCTTCTGGAAGTGTCGATGTGATCATGACATGAAAATCATAATATGTCTTTAGTGGTTGAAGAGATCCCATATAGAAGTGATACTTTTAATGAGTGTCAGTTTTGCAGGGAATCACTGGATTTAATCTATTTTTATCAATTGCAGATATTTAACAGTGCAGAAATAACTGTATTGGATTCCATATGTATAGAATTTCATCTTTCATGATCTGTATGGTATGAATCACGCCTAAGTATTGTCATTAAGAAATTTTAAACATGTGTGTGGTGATGGAATAAACATTACTTAGAGATGAAAACCTCTGTTTTTTTGCTATTTTTTTCAGAAACAAAATCATACATTTTGTTCATAGGCCAAAAAGATTCAAGGAAAGTAGATTTAATAATTCAACACCTTAATGCTAGAGTTCTCTGTAAAGGTGATGGGTGGGGTAATTATCCTCTTTGAGATTATTAGCTGAAAAGTAGTCTTTCAGCCCATCATTAATTTGCTTTTTAGACACCACATATTTTCATTGGCAGCTTTAACTTGTGTCATGGTTTCACTCCAGCTGGTAAACATCACAGAGCTGCTCGCTGACTCCCCCACCAGCAGCATTAGGGAGAGAACTGGAAGGGAAAAAGTTAGAAAAGTCATGGGCTGAGATAAAGACAGTTTAATAGGGAAAGCAAAACCCATGAACACAAGCAAAGAAAAGCAAGAATTAATTCACTGCTCCTCAGGCGGGTGTTCAGCCATCTCCAGGAGAGCAGGTACTCATCACATGTAATGGTTACTTGGGAAGACAAATGCTATCACTCCAGATATCCTCCATTTCCTCCTTCTTCTCCCCACTTTGTACACTGATCATGATGTCACATGGTCTGGAATGTCCCTTTGGTCAGTTGTGGTCATCTCTCCTGGCTGTGTCTCCTCCCAATTTCCCAAGCTCCAACAATTTCCTCCCCACCGTGGTTTTACAAGCAGAACAGGCCTTGGCTCCGTGTTAGCTCTGCTTAGTAAAAACAAAAACATCTCTGTATTATCTACCCTATGTTCAGCCCAAATCCAAACATAGCCTCATACCAGTCACTGTGAAAAAAATTGTATCTGCCACAGCTGAAGCCAACACAGCTGCAATTATAATTTTACTTATCCCTGTGACTGGGCACTGAGGAAGGATTGCTGCTAAAACAGGGTTGCCAGAATTTAAGGATAGCTCTTACAGGAAGATGTAATGAAAATCTAATTTTCCATTAATTCCATTCTACTGAGCCAGGGAAGGGGTATTTTGGTATTTTGGTATTTTGTTTTGTTTTGTTTTCTTCTTCAACTGCTACTTGGTCAAAATAGGCTATCTTTAATATGGGAACATAGGAAATGATGGTTACAAAACCCCTCTGGGATCAAATATTCTTACTCATTTCAAATAACCTTATCATATAGTTCCACAAATATTTAAATCAATCTCCGTTTTAGAATGTGAAGAGCTGTTAGCCCCTGATTCTTCTTCCATCCCCCCTTCTTCCTTATTTTGGAGTCCTGCTTTTTCCTGGAAAAAAAAAAACCACAGAAAATTGTTACTACCAATAATGTTAATCTTTTTTGGTAGTCAATATTAGTAGAGATACATAATTTAAACTACCCAAAAGTAAATCTATACCAGTTTTATTGCAGAAAGGATAGATGAGATACCTGTCTTAGAGATTCTTTCTGCATGGAAGTATGTTTCTGGGATTTTCTAGAAAGGTGCAATTGAAAAAAAATTAAAGATACAAATACAGTAGTGTAATGATGATGAAAATTGCAAATTCCTTGTTCTTTCCAACTCCTAAGACTCCTTTAAATTTGTCACTCCTCCGCTTCCTTTTGAAGACTTCCCTCAATTTACTTTTCCTATGGCAAAAATGCTCTCAATTTCTAAATATGGGCTTTTAACAAAAACAAACCAAAAAAATACACTGCCTGTCCCTTCTCTTCTCTGCCATTTTTACATTCATTCTCCCTTTTATCTTCAGATCCACTGGCTAAATCTTTGCCCTGACTTTCTCTCTATTGAAGATCTCTTTCATATCCTCTCTTACCTGACATCTTCTCTCTTGGGCTATCATCCATCTCAGCCTGTCTGACATTTCTTTCTGGATAGTTCACTGTCAGCTCAGTGTGAGTATGCGAGAGACAGAAGTGCCCATTACTTTCTCCATTTTTTTGTATTTATCATATTCCTGGAAATCATAGCCTCTCTGTCTGTTTTTTGTTCCCTGCATTACATAAAAACTAACAAGTATTTCTTAATTTCATTTAAGTATTAAAAGAAAGCTTAACAAGAGAAAAATAAAATAAAAATATTTTCCTGTATGCTGATATTTTCTAATCTGTTCTAAGACAGCCCATCAGGCATCTAAAATTAGGATGACTAAATTTTTATTGGCTGTCCAGCCCCATTTTACAAAATTTCTGACTCATTTCTCATTTCTGTAAGTAGCTTCTCATTATTACCTTCAAAGTCCATCACAGTTTCATTTTGTTTTCATATTAGATTTGTCCTTCTTTACTGTTCTATGTTTTTTATTTAAAGATATATATATATATATATAGTGCCTTATCTTCCCAAACTGACAGTTTCCAGAGTATTATCCTAGCCTTTCCCATTGTTATATAACAGACAAAAAGTGGATTACTGGTCTTTCAACATGCTTCCAAGAATTAGACTTCAAACTGATTGATATTTATGGTTTCAAATGTATTCTGGTTATATGATGTTAGTTTTACTTTCCCTACTTAAAGTATCTTGGATTTAGCATTTCAAAATGATTTAAATTTACATTTCAAAAAAGTGAGAGCTTTGTTTATATTAATATTTTCATATTTCATTATAAGAATTCATTTATAACTACCTGGTAGTAAAAAGTAGTAATATATGAAAAGATTCAATAAATTTCTGTTTCAGAAAAGTCCTTTACTTCAAAGAAGAATCTAAATAGTTTATTTCTAAATCATATAAATAATTTTTAAACTAGATAGAAAAATACTGTAGCAGATATATTCCTTCAATTCAAAATATTAAGTGCTACAGAGAAGAGTTTTGTCTTCACCAGCTTTCAAACCATTTTCTTGCAAAACACTCTATTTCTTCTTCTGTCTGATCAGCACCTTCCATACTGGACTTAAATCACAATAATATGATTCTACACTATTAAGGTACAACATACATATCATTTTAATTTTTTATATCACAGCTCAGATGTTCAAATTTTGATTTTTTTCTTGTACATCAAGTAAGTTAACCATCCATCTTTTAACACAACTTGATGATTTTAAATGCTGCCATTAAATAGTTATTAAATAGTTATAAACACAAATTTATGACAAGAGACTTTTAATATATTTAATGAGAATATACTTCCCTGTTTAAAGTCACTGGTTTAGTCATGCTTCTTATTTCACGTTTGAATTCCGAGTAATTTTTTTACTAGTGTTTTTTTACTTAAAGTAGTAGCATGATAAATGAATAACATTGAATGATAGGAATTACCAGCTCCTTCCCAATTCAGTCACTGATAATTCCATTATCCCTTATGTTCTCCAAATCCTCATGTTTCCTTGGAAGAGGATGGCAAGAGATCCTTTATAAAATCCAATTCATATGACATACTGCTGTGGTTTAACCATGCTGACAACTAAGTCCCACATAGCCATTTGCTCACTGCCTGCCACTGGGATAGGAGAGACAATCAGAGGGGTAAAAGTGAGGAAACAAGTGGGTTGAGTTAAAGACAGATTAAGAAGTGAAAGCTGCAAAAGCACACACTAGAAAGCAAAACAGAGAATTCTTTCACTGCTTCCCATGAGCAGGCAGGTGTTCAGCCATCTCCAAGAAAACTGGACTCCATCACACACAGTGGTCCCTTGGGAAGACAAATGCCACCTCTCAAAAGGCTCCCCTTCCCCCTCCGTCCCCCAGCTCTGTTTGTTGAGCAAGATGCCATATGGTGTGGGAAATCCCTCTGGTCAGTTGGGGTCAGCTGTCCTGGCTGTGTTCCTTCTCATCTCCCTTTGCACTTACGCTTTATTTTCCTACAGTATTTAGACTTGAACAATACTGCTTTCTTTGTAATGTAAAAATACCTAATGCACGTAACTGAAATGTACATTCAAACTAGTACTGAGTATAAGGAATAGATAAAATAATCACTGCAGAGATTCAGAGATGCAGAGATGTTTTATTTTAAAACCCTTTAAAAAAACATGAAAAACAACACTGAAAGTTGAATTAATTTCTGGCTCAACACTGTAGCTAATTTCTCCATACAATTACAATTTCTTCTTAACCAGAAACCATCAGGCATATCATTATATGAGCAGTTGTAGTTACCATTCTTTCATTTTTTTTTTTTATTTTTCTCTTTTCTATTTTTTTTCCAATTATTACTACTGTTACCATTATAATTTGTATTTCTTGATACTCAGGTATGGATAATCAAAATGTAACAGAGCAGTATAACTTTTACTTTAATGAGTACAAATACAATGTTATACCTAGATATAGTTTCAACTTTAATACTTGGGAATTTTACCATTGACAACAATGACCATGAAATTCAGAATAAATTTAGGTTCTAAGAGGAGCTCTTCTGATTGTAAATCTTATTGTCAAAGAGAAAAGATATAGAATCACAGAATCAATCACAATCAATCAATGGTTTGGACCGGACCTCTTACAGAGTTGTACCTGTCTGTATGCCAGACATCCTCTAAAACCTTTCTCTCACACCCCTTTGCAGCTGGACAGGTGAGAGAAAATGTAACAGAGTTCATGAGTTAAGACAGGGAGAGGACAGGGAGACATCACACACCAAATACTGTCACAGGCAAAACAGACTCAAATTAGAGATATTGATTGAATTTATTACTAAAAATATCAGAGCAGGATAATAGGAAGTAAAAACAGACCTTAAAAACACTTTCCCCTTACCCCTACCTCTTTCTCTTCTCTACATCCTCCCTTCCCAGCAGTGCAGGGAGACATGGAATGGAGGTTATGGTCAGTTTATCACAGGTTGTATCTGCCGCTGCTCAGCAAGAAAAGTCTTTCCCCTCCTCCAATGTGGTGTCCCTTCCATGGGAGACTGTCCTCCATGAACTTCTACAATGTAAGCCAATCTCATGGGCAACAGGTCTGTCTCCATGAAGTGCTCGAGCATGGCTGACTCTGCCATGGAGTGCAGCTTTTCAAGAAAAGCTTGCTCCAAAGTAGGTCCCCAACATAGTCACAAGTCCTACAAGGAAACCATGCTCCAGCATGGGCTCCTCTCTCCATTGGTGTGCAGTCCCTGTCAGGACCCTGCTCCAGCACAGAGCTCACTTGGGATCACAGTCAGCTTTCTGGCATTCACCTGCTCCTGCAGGGTCTCCTCCACAGGCTGCAGGTGGATCTCTGCATCCTTATGGACCTCCATGGACTGCAGGGGATCAGCTGCCTCACCATGAGCTGCACCACAGACTGCAGAAGAATCTCAGCTCTGGCACCTAGACTACGTCCTGCCCTCCTTCTTTACTGACCTTGGTGCCTGCAGAGTTATTCCTCTCACATGTTCTCACTCCCTTCTCCTCTGGCTGCAATTGCATCTACACAATAACTTCTTCTTTTCTGAATTAAATATGTTATCACAGAAGTGTTATCACTATTTCTGATTGGCCCTGTCTTGGACAGCAGCACATTTGTCTTGGAGCTGGCAGGAATTGTCTGTCCTGGACACGGAAGAAGCTTCTGTCAGCTTCTGACAGAAGCCACTGCCAATACCAAAACCTGGTCGAGTCCCTTGCTATGGGCAAAGAAATTTATTACTGCATAACTGTCCAATCTGATTTTGAACACTTCAAAGAATAGAGAAATTTCTTCCTTATATCCAATATAAATCTAGTCTAATTTCAAAATCATTTCTCCTCCTACTGTCTCTACATATTTTGGTAAGCAGAAGTATCACTCCATCTTTCTAATAAGCTTTAAGTACTGAGAGGCTGCAGAAAAGGATCTGGGGGTGCTGATTGACAGCAGGCTCAGCAGGATCCAGCAGGGAACCTGTGCAGCCAAGAGGGCAAACTCATCCTGGGGTGCACCAAATACAGCTGATCAAAAATTATTATTATTATTATTATTATTATTATTATTATTATTATCATCATCATCATCATCATCATCATCATCATCATCATCATCATCATTATCATTATCATTATCATTATTATCCCACTGTATTCAGCATTGCTGTGTCCTGATTGCATGTCATTCTGGGCTTCACAGTGTTCAGAAGGATGTGAAGGTCCATCCAGAGAAGGGCAAAAAGCTAATGGAAAGGCTGGAAGGAATGTCTCGTGAGGAGCAACTAACTTGGGGCTAATTAGTTCAGATAAAATGAAATTGGGGTGACTTCATTGCACTCTACAGCTTCCTGGGGATTTGGAGAGAGAGGGATTGAGATCAAATAACAGGACACACAAGAATAGATGAAAGATTCATCAGGGGAATTTTGAACTGGACATCAGGAACAATTTCTTTACCACAAGTGTGGTCAAACCCTGGAACAGGCTTCCTTGAAAGGTGTTTGGTGGCTCAAGTTAATCAGTGTTTAAGAAAATTTAGACAATTCCTTTAATAATACGCTTTAACTTTTGGTCACCCTAACTTGGGCAGCTATTTGGACAGGGTGATCTCTGTAGGTCACTGCCCAGTGAGGTCTTCTGTTCAACTCCCTCGTAAATTCTTTGGGGGACAATATCTTGGTCCTTTGAGCATTTGCATGACATCCTTTAACAAGTTCATGCCTTTCTTGTACTGGAAATTGCTAAACTGGACACGGCACATCAGGTAGGGTCTCGCAAGACTAAAGTAGAGGGACAAGTTCAGCCCCCTTAACCTGCTGGGCTTTGACACAGCCCAGGATGGAGTTGACTTTCTGAGCTGCAAGTGTCCAGTTTTTCACTTACCAGTACCTCAAAATACTTGTCTGCAAGGCTGATTTGTACTGGCTCTGACTTGCAAAGACTGTGAAAACGTATATGGTCTGTTATCTTAATTCCAAGAAGCAATGTTTTGAACATATTTTGAAAATAGATTTTTTTTTTTTTTTTTTTTTTTCTTTTTTTTTTTTTTGGCTTTGTGTTTGGGTTTTTAAAATTTTCTTAAACAAAATAAGGCATGGTGTTTGTATAGTCAGGCTATGTCAACAGAATCTACTCAGTCATTCTCTCACTTTCCTTATATAAATGTGTATGTATACATGGGCACATAAATATACTTTGGTATATGTATTTCAAATAGTTATCCATATTAAGCCAGAAACAAGAAATCTGACAGTTATGTTAACAGATTTAAAAAGAATTGTATTCATATTTTTATTCCCATATATGTAGATATAACTTTTTTATTTTTGGAAAACTGCTGTGACATTAGAAAAAGGGTAATTTTCTTTATCCAAATCCTAACTGACCAACTCCTACCTTTTCCCCTACTGATAGGTTTTTATGCTCTCTTCTTTTTATTCATTTTATAAGGAAAGGACATTTTCAGCATCAAAACCCCACTTTAAAAGTACTTAAAAAGGTTAGTTGCTTGCCTAAATAAAATGTTTTTCATACATCTCTAAGTATTTAATGTAGACTTTTTTGTTTGTGTTCTTCTGAACAAGATATAAAGTGCCTACTTTAAATGTTTATTTAATGTGACCATTACGACATTTACAAGCTTACAATAATTTGAGTTTATTAAAAAATTTGAAAGACATTTTTATGAAACATTATTTTTATTAAAAATTCCCTAGTTCTTGTGAGTAGCTTCTTGCATATTTGACATATTTATCATATTTGTATAGTGTGTCATTATGACAAGAAATGTTGATAACGATATGTAAATAATTTGCTCAAATTTATATCCTTGATTATTCATGAGGAAGTCCCATGCTAGCAATAATCTGAAATAATATCTTTTTAGCAGGTTTGGCTGGGGTTTTTTTTTTTTGGTTTTTTTTTTGGTTTTTTTTTTCTGTAAGCAGCTGCAATTGCATTTCTTACCTTTGCTACCTTTTAGTGCGCAGTGATTTTTAGGATATATCAGATTCTCACTGCTGACCATTACTGAAAATAAATCAGTTACATTTAACACCAGAAACTTAGGAATCTAATGTTCATTAGTGCTCACTATACCTTTGTGAAACACATTATTTTCAGTTCTCTTACACATTTACAACTACTTGACTTCAACCATGCAATGAGATCCAGGAATCTGAAGATTGCAGCTGACCAAAACTACTACAAATTTAGGAAATCAGTGAAATACATAGGTAGTTCTCTCTGATATTCAGAGAGTTGTTCACTTGCAATTCATATTTTTGGTATTATTTTAATCAATATCTGCTCCAGCAAAAGCAAACCTTAGCTTTAAATAAAAGTGTCTTTCTTTAAATATAAGGCACCATTCCCACTGGCATTATTCCATATATGTCTCCTTCTAAATAAAGCAGAATAAGATTGTTTTTTGTTAACTTTATAAATATAAGAAATGCAGTTTTAGATGGACCAAATAGATGTCAGTCAAATTTAAAAAGTAATCTTGTTCAAAACAAGTTAAAATATCTTTAAGAAAAAAAACAGATATACCTATACAAAATTACATATTCCATGCAAGACTCACAGAAAACAGAAAGAAAAAGTAATAAAATTTCAACTTTCTTTGGAAAACCAAAATTTTACTGAATTTGTTGATTTAATTTCTGTCTAATCCAAGTCTTTGGAAGATAATAATCTTGTATGTTAAATTACTGTCTCAATTTATGAGATATAGATTATTCTTAACATAGTCTCCCACTCCTCATGGTCTTTGGTGCATTTATTCTTTCTCACATCATATTTTTTGGAAGACATTGAGGAAAGTCGTTGAGGTCATTGAGGAAGGATGTACCTTTCACAGGTACATCTCTGAAGGGATATAAAGTCACAAAATTGTAGACTTGCTTTCTTTTTGATTCACTGAATAGTATAAATGTGGGTTAAATACTATACATTCAAAAGGAAGACTCTGACTTGTGTCAAGAAGAAGGTTTCATTTAAGTAAAATTAATTTTTTTTCTTAGAAAGAAAAACAAAAAAGCAATTTACAAAACGTTATATATGCTTTACTTTCCCCTATATCCCTTCACAGAAATACAGAAAAATATTGGTAGTTTTTGGTTCTTAAACTTGCTGTATGTATGAAGAGTCAGTGAAGGATTTATTTATGCAACATTTTGGCACATATCACATGCTGTCAGTGTTGTACCTGGAGACATTTATGTATTTCTAGGAAAACCAGAGCTGCCTCTTTTTAAAAATTATTTATATATATTTTTTAACCCTGCTTTCTAATTCAGTGAAATAAAGTTCATATATGCCATTAATTGTGAGTAAGGACTTAAAAAGCCAATGTCTCAAAAATGGATCTGAATGTGCAGGTAAGTGAGGGACACACAGGATCAATTTTAAGCATCAGGTCAATTTTATTAACAATTATCAAGAATTATGTGCTCTCATTCATCCTGACATCCTGGACATTTAATTAGTTCCAGTGTACAGGAACACGCTTCCACCACATAATCAATAAAGTATGGCGTATCATCTTTAGTTTAATTTCCTCAGGGGACAATATTTCCTTCATATTATATTCTTCACCCTGGAAAGTCTAAAATCTCAATTTTTCTCCTTCCTTCAGAGTGAAAAATCCTGTTTTCATCTGCTTTTAAAATGGACTATTTAATATTTTCCTGTATCACTAATTCAGCAAAATGAATTCAATTTTTTTGTCCAATTACCATCCTTTGTTGTGTTTTGTGGGGTTTTTTTTTGTTTGTTTTTTTTCCCTTTGTAGATAAAGAAACTGGGAAGTTTTCAAGTTCTTCTTTACAGGTCATGTTTTCTGAACATGTAGATCATTGCTGTTCCTCTTTTTTTAGACTCTTTCTTGAGTTCATTCTTGAGTTTAATCCCTAAAACTGAATGCAGTATCCCAGCTGGCATCTAACCAGGGAATGTGTAGCACAGATGCTCTATGTCTTACCTATAACACATTTGTAAATAGTGTGATTTTTTTTATTTTTTTTTTAATTTCCAAGAAACTGACATCATAGTCTCACATTTAGTTTCACTCCCAGGTTTTTCCTTGCATGACTGCTGGAAGTCAATCCTTTCCCATTTTATTTTTGCATTTGATTATTGTATAACACACTCTACTTACCCATTTCAAAGTGCATCCTGGTTTTGAAAGCACTGCAGCAATTCTCAAAATTATTTTAAGTTCTAGGGCTGTCCCTAAAAGAGCAGCTTCTTTTACCATTGAGTCACTTTGAGTCATTTGAAAATGTGGTCAGGTTATTCATTATTTCTTCATTGAGTCATCAGTGGAAACACTGAATGGTGTTAGACAGAACACAGACCTCTGTGGAACCCTCTTAAACCCTTCCAGTTAGATAAAGAACTCTTAGTACCTTCCTTGAGAATATTATTGTGACCTTTAGCAGTTGTCTCACCCAGACAATCTGGTTTGCTCATGTCAGAAGTCCAGTGAATTCACACTGCATCTGCTGCCCACAGCACTTCCAGCCTCTCATTAGAGAGCCTGGGAGTGCTTTGGCTTTGATTGCACACCTTGACTGTTGCTGATGATCCTTCTTTCCTATATCTGCTTAAAATAGGGGTGGTTGGTCTCTTACACATCTTGGAATCAAATTACACCAAGGAGTGTAAGGTAAGATGGCAGGAAACTATATAAAAAATGATCTTCTGCTGATGTTAATTCATGTTAATAAATGTTGTTCAGATCCCTGAACCATCCCTATGACTTAAATACTTAGCATGTTCTTGTGAAAAGGATGGGATTCCTTCAGTAGGACACAGGACTGAAAGCACTCCTAGATTATCAGAAAAAAAGAAACAAAGATTATCAGATAAGCTTTAATGTATTCATTGTAAGTGCATCTATAATTTACAGGGCTGATTTTACTTCCACAGAGTATTAGTCACTCCTCATTCCCTTTACCCTAGGAAGGTAGAGAAAACAACCAGAGAAAAAGTAAGCAGTTACCTATTAAAATTTACATTCTAGCCTTCTCAGAAATCCTAAAATCTCTTTGGTTTACATCTAACTTTTGCAACTTTTGCTGTTGTATCAACCATGAATTGTTTTACCTTGTGTCTACAAAGATTGATGCCACTGCTGTATTAAGGTTGTGTTGTAGGTCCATGTTTTTTGGCATAAATAACGTTCCTGTAAAAAATGTGGCAAAGAAGAAATGTATTCAGGCGGGTTTGGGTTTGTAGATATTTCTCTTCTAAACTTTTCTCTTTAGCATTTATCTCACCTGGCAATATTAGGATACAAGTGTGCACTGTCCTGTCACAGTGGGTGTCTCAAACATTTAAATTGGGTTACCTGACACACTCTGATAGCAAACTTTTGAAGCATTATTTGGATAAATTCCTTGGTTATAGTCAAGGGAAACCTTCTGTGGCAGTAGAACAAATAGTCACAAGAAACCCCAGGTAGGAAATGTTACAAGATTTAATATTGGCCTGTTGGAAATTACAGCTCCTTTTCAATAAGTATTTTTTTCTTTCTTTTTAGCCAGTAATCTTTCTGTAAAATGGCAGGAGTTTGTAGAGAGACAATACTGTTAAAAATGTCTTTTAACTTGTCTAATCCTCTCCACAATGAAGCAGACGGTGTTTTGACCATGATTTAGGCTGACTTAAGAGTGGGTTGTTCCCAGAAGGTGTGGTCCCACTGTCACTCCTGCCCTGAACAATTCATGTGCCAGTGCTGATACAACTAAGCAGTGAGTTGGATCAGGAGCTGATCTGGATAAAACCCAATCTTTTCTTTTAGTCCCTCTGGTTTTCAGCTGCATCAGTTTCCTGTTCTGACTCACTGTGTTGCCTACAAGCCAAATGGAGCCAGAATGCAAAGCGAGGAGCAAAAGGGACACCGTGATCAGCATCTTGCTCCAAAATTGGTTTAAACAAATCGTGAGACTGCAGGCACATTGAAGGATGAGGTTTCAGTCTTTAGTTCTCCATTTCCTTTGGGTTTCTTTTTTGAGCAGTGTGGATGGTACAAGTTCCCATTACAAATCTTTGTTGTATATTAAAATTCTGCCTTTTTATTATCCTAAGTTTCTCATAGTGCTCTTGGTCTGGATGTAGGCTCTTTCACTGTAAAATCCTGCTCTTGCAGTGAGCTCTGAGGTTCGCAGCACAGTGTAGCACGAAATAGGCTTAACTGACTTCTTATAAACATATCGTGTTCTGTAGCAGTGAAATTCAATGCACACCTTTCAAGTCTCAGTGTCACTTCCAAACAACCTCGGAGTTGTATTTCCTCATGGCTGGTGCTTACTAGATAATTATGGGGAGCAAATTAAAATAAAAAGAAATAAAATCATGGCAGTTATTTCCAATCAGATATACCGTCTTCTCTTCCTTTGATTAAGAAAAGATGTTAAAAACTCTTATCAGTATCAAGGTACATGATAAGAAAGGTAAATAATTTAGAGCTTTTAAAGCTAGCTCCCAGAAGTAATTAAAAGCTTCCAAAGCATTTTGATTAGTAGGCTGAAAAATATTATAAATTAATATGAACTGCTTTGGTATCATTTGTGACTGGTCAGTTAAAACATTTACTGAAATCCTAGAAGCATCTTAAAAATACACCTATGAAGGAAATATTTTAGAGTTTTCTTTTCAAAGGATCTTTACAATAAGGAAGAACTGGCGATTGTTAACTTCCTCAAATATCCTTAAAAGTGCCCCTAGAAAGTGGTAGCTTGGGAAAAGAAAAAAGCTGTCATCAGCAGTTTGTTGCCTTGCTTGAAGCTTTGTTGGACTTGGGATATTACAAGACAGCTTTCTGTTTTCCCATAAATGTTGGCTCTTTCCCCCAATCATAATTTTATTCTCATCTTTCATATTTCCCTACATTTTATGCACATTACTGTGCTATGCTAGTTCTAATCAACCTTCCCTCCTTGAAGGACTTGCTGAACTTTTGAAGCCTGAGCTTCCCCTTGGGACCAGTAGGTTTAAAATGTTCCTTGATGACTCCTGTGACTCCTTTGGAGCACCATCCATGTGTGTCTGCCCGCAAGATCTGCTGCCATTGCCAAAGAAATAATCTGTTTATCCCCTTCTACAGCATCTGTGTCTGAACTGGTCCCGCTGAGCTTCCTAAGCAGCCAGTGGGGCTGCTCATTCCAGTTAAGGAAGCCCCGCTAAAGCATACCATACCTCACTGTCAAAATAAATGTAAATGACGAATCTATTTCGAATATTTCCTTATTTCCCTCGCTTCTGCTGTAGCCTGGTTTAGGGGCTCTGATGCAGATTTGGGTGCAGTAAATCCCATCCCTGGTAAACTGAAGCCTCCCGTGGTGCGAACCTCGTCCTTCAATCACTGCTACCGGGGCGGCTTTGGGAGGGCAGAGCCGCGCCGCTTACCCGGGAGACGCCGACATTCGGGCTAATCTTGAATTGTAACTTAATCTGGGATTGTTTTAAATGGAAAGGAGCGCGCCCGTGCCCAGAGCGGATACCCCGGGATGGAGCGGCTACCCGGCACAGAAGGCACCTCGGGACAGAGCGGGTATCCCGAAATAGGGAGCAGCCCGGACAGAGCGTACCCCGGGATGGCGGATACCCCGGAATAGAGGGGGTATCCCGACACAGAGGGGGTATCCCGACATAGAAGACATCCTGAGATAGAGCGGGTATCCTGACAGAGGACACCCCAGGATAGAGGGGGTATCCCGGGATAGAGGGCACCGCGGCATGGCGGTACCCAGGATAGAGCGGGTATCCCGGGATAATGGGCTCCCCAGAGCCGGGTTAGCGGCTCGGCGCACTGCGGGAGCTCCCGTCACACACAGGGGAAACCCCTCAACACCCGTACACCCCCCGGGGAGAGTGGAATCGTCCGCTTCCCCGCCGCTGCCTCGCAGGTGAACGCTCGGGAGTGTACCAAACCCCGCTGGCGGGGGGAACAAAGGGTTTCCCCGGTCCACCTTCAGTCGCACCGCTCTAGTCCAGGGGAGCCCGGAGAACAACCGAGGCTGCGGAACGAGCTGCGAGCGGCGGCTGCCCCGGCAGAGCTCTCAGGGCACTAAGCCTCCTCCTCCCTCCTCCTCCCTTTTCCGCGCGGAAGTGGTTGCTCCCTCCCCCTCCCGCCGCTGACCAACGGGCTCGACTGCAGCAAAACGGAACGTACCAACCGCTCCGCCGGGGGGAGGGGGGAGCGGCGAGGCGTGGCGGGAAGCGCCGTCCTGCGAACGGGCGCCCGGGGAGCCGCTCCCGCCGAGCGGGGAAGAGGCGGCGCCCGCAGGAGGCACGGCCGGGGAGCCCGGGGCTTTACCCGGGGCTTCACCCGGGGCTTCACCGGCTGGGGGAGGGCGAGCCTCTGTTCCTCCCCCCGGTTCCTCCCCCCGCGGTGTGTGCGAGCGGCAGCGTGCGCGGAGGCCGAGGGGCAGCTGCCGCCGTCCCGCCTTCCCTCCGCCCGCTCCGCGCCGCCACTCCCCGCCCGATGCCGCCGCGGGGCCGGTGAGTCCGCGCCTGGATGCTCATCTCCTTCTCCTCTCTTCCCTCCCGCAGGCGGCGGCAGCGGCTCCGGCTCCCTTGCAGCTCCTGGCCGCCTCCGAAGGGATGCTGGAGAAACTAGAGCTCGAAGATGAAGGTAAAAATCCACGGCAGCAGCGGGGGGCCGAGGGCGGGCCGGGGACACCCACGCGGCCGGCGGGGTTCGGGCGGGAGCTCGGGAGCGGGGGATCCCCGGCGGGGAGCGGGGGATGCGCCGTGCCCGGGCCGTGTCCTTGCGGGGCGGGTCGCAGCCTCGCCGGCCACGGAGCCAGCCCGATCCCGCTGCGGTGCTTTTGTCCCGGTGCCGTTCCCGCTGCGGCGCTTTTGTGCCGGTGCCGCCGCCGGGCCGTGGCCGATCCGCGGCTGCCGCCGGCCGGGTCCCGCTCCGGGGGAGCGCAGCCTTCATGGCACCCCCTCCTCCTCCTCCTCCCCGTGAAACACCCGTTCTCCTCGAATACGTCTGCGATACCAAATATAGACTTTGAGAGCAGTGATGGAAAGCTCTTTCAACTAAAGCTTCCACTCCTTATGGCAGCACATACATCTGTTCAAAGCAGCAGCTGTACACTGAATTTTCCTTATGTGGCTGCGCTCTGTGGTTGTTCTTTGCTGTGCTCTGAAGAGCTGCAGTTCTTACAGTGTGTGCTGTGCTTTCACGGGGCAACTCCTGGCAAGTTTTTCCCTCTTGCAGGCACTAAACCGTGCTGTGGGAAAGCATGGATGTTTTTTTTCTCCAACTTGCACCGAGCAGCCAGTTCACCTCTGAAGGATCCGTGCTGAATATCTCGAGCTTTCATTTTCAGAAAGGATTAGCTTAGTGGATGCAAATGTGGGCGCATGGCTTAATCTCTATGCTCAGCATTGTGAAGTGGCTAAGACTTCATGGGATGTGTTTTTCTGTAGTTGGTAACTCCTATTGTAAAATGTAGGACAAATATTTAAGGAAAACTTTGAAAATAGCAGGCTGAGTCATTTTGTGAGAAGATATATCTAAGCTGGTATGCTAATAAGGCAGCTTCTTCATTACTAGCATGCTGCCTGCAGTTGTGGGACTGGTCTGGAAAAGTAACACCTTTTATTTTAATCTTTCTGTGTGTGAGAAAAGGAAGCTCTTAACAATTGCATTCTTTGAGCTGCCTTTTTTTTTTTTTTTTTGAGTCCAGACAGAGTTTGAATTGCAATGAAATTCTTGTGCCTTTGTGCATCTTGAACATGCTTAAGTGAGAGTATTTGGTGCAGGGGATCTGTTGCTAACTTGTAGGGTTTTTTCCCTCGTACTGTTTAACTATTTTTAGTTAGGCATTCATGTTATGCTTATGGAGAAGTAGAAAGTTACCGATTTACTTATTGATTTGTACATAAAGCTTGCTGCTGTGACATACAAGTTCCTAAAACCTGCTGAATCATTAATAGTTAAGCCATTTTAAAATCTATTCTAAACATCTTACAAATTTAGGTATCTGGAAAGTATTTCTAGGTTAAAAAAAATCTGAAACAGCAAACCTTCAGTTTTGAAACACCTTTATGCTTTTAAAAATGTAACGTGCAGTTATGTGGATACACTTGATAAGGGTGAAGATCTGTGTGTCTTCTAAAGCCCTGCAATAAAATAATCTGAATTCTTTAGGAGTTTAGTAGTTTAAATTTTTTTTCCTGGTTTTCGATCTTCTGTTTTGCTCTGTCTCTCTTTTAGCTCTAAATTTCAGGCTTTGTGGATGTTCACGCTGGGTGGGTGAGAGCAGTTCAGGGTTCTGTCAGAAGATCATGTCTAATAGCAAACCTCTGGCCAGTTTAAAGTAGGGTGTGGGTTTTGAAGGGAGCAGTCAGCTTATTAGCCTTTCAGACTAAATGAGAACCTGGCTTTAGGCCTAGTTTTAATGCTGTGTGTAAAGGGTGTAGAGTGCTTTATTCAGAACCTAGGGTGTGAATAAAAGTGAGAATCAGACCAAAACCTGCAGCCCAGAGTGCTTCTGTGTGAGAGGGCCCAGAGAATCATAGAAAATTGAGATGCAGCTGGAAATGCGGCAGCTTAGTTGCAGTACCTGTTTTATGACCTAAATTTTTGCACTGGTTGCTGTCGTTGTATTTGTGCTAATATTGGGGGTGGGAGAGTAAAAGACATCTGAGATGTTCACTTTGTTGTTGGATGGCAAGTGGTAAGTGCTTAGAAGTTGAGAAACACCTCTAAAATCTTGATAAGGTTTCATTAAGTGGTTGTGGCCAAACTGTAACTGATGATCTTTTGTCAAACTTTTAAGTTTCTCTGCTGACACTTAAAACTGTGAGTTGAATGAGAAATTTGAAACTTGTTTTGGAACTGCTTTCCTGACTGCCTCTACTTTCGAGTACTTGCTCTTGTGAGCTTTCCAGTTCTGTATCTATCAACAGTTGCTAACTATCTTGTGTATCAAATTATGCTGCAGTTCTGTTGAAACAGGAAGCTTAATAAAATGAGCTGAAAAATGAAGCTCAATGTGTGTGCTGAATGCCATCCAGTATGTGGATTTGTTAGTCCCTCTCCTCAAAGGTTACACAAATGAGAATGTGAAAGCACAGAAGGCATTCATTCAATTTGGATTCTAATTAAGAGGGTGAAATTGAAAAGGATGATACTAGAAGAATTTATGATCTATGTAGTACTGTAATGAAATATGCTGAGTCTGGCCTGATGGTGTGAATTCTAAGTAAAACAGTGGTGTCAGCTGAAGAGCAATTTTAATTTTCATTATGTAAAAAGAATGTGTTTAAACAATTTTGTACCTAATTAGCATGGACAGTGTTAGATAGGATGCTATTGTTGCAGAGATAGAACTAGTCATGTTTTTAGCCTGAAACATGTTCATATATCTGGCTGAATTCTCTAAGATCAGTGTAACTTCTTACTGCTGGGTCACTGATTCTGTCTAGGACTGGCTTCAGAAGGTTGCTTTGGTGAAGTGTAAGTCTAAATGTGAGTGAGATGATGTCAAACAGCTCCAGTGCACCGTGGCTGAAACAGGCTGTAGGCTCAGTATGTGCACAGAGGAGAAGGACTGGATAGGCCAGGGATATTTATTTTATTTAGGGCTCCCTGAAGGACCTTTCTCCAAGTATCAGTCAGAGCAGGAAAGGAGACAGTCCCATGTAAGAAGTCTGGAGCCTCTTTTTAACTGAAGGGTACTCAGCTTAAAAATAAATGGAAAACTTTAAGTAAAATATTCTGAACTCATCCTACTTAGTATTCCTTGGATGGGAATGACCTACCTACTTTTCTGTAAAAAGTGTGAGAGCTACCTATTGATGGGTGTGGTGTTTTTCACTGTAGCCTGAAATACTACTACTGAAGTGCTGAGAGGCCTCTCATGAATGTCATAAATGATCTAAAACTGGTTATCTTCATACACATTATGAATTTTCTTCTTCAGCTCTAGTGTATATGCAATAATGTTTCTGTAATAAGATTATTTCTACTTCTGGTCATAGTAAGGAGTGGTTATAGGTTTTCTTTTATGGATGATATGATGAACTTGGAAAAAGACAAGGAGAAATTATTCCGAGGATCTAATATGAAAAAGGACTTTAGTTAATGATTTACACTTACAGGCTTTATTTTCTTTAACTGGAATTTTATAAATGATTGTGTTCCAACATCTACCTGTGCTCTGAGAGAAGCTAGGTTAGAGCAGCAAATGGATGCCTGTCAGGTGGATTGATTCAGTGGGTAGAGTTTTAGCATGTTATTTTGGAAACCAGTTTTGTTCTAATGTTGTTCTCATCCATGTTAATCTCTTCCTTCTGCTTACCTTGAGTAATGAAGTAGTAGTTGCTGAAAGCAGAATTAACTGCTTTTGTGTAGCATCTGCAAACCTCTTTTGGAGGTGCTTGCTGCAGACTGAGTTAATTTAATTTCAGAGTTCTGCTGTGTCTCTGCTGAATTCCCAGTCTGGAAAAGGGGAATTCTGCAGAGTGTGTGCAGCGGTTGTAGCATCAGCATCATGGGACTGATGTGCTCCCTCTTGAACACTCTACTTCTCTGGATTGTTGCACAAAGCAGCATTTAGACACTGGATAAACAGTTTGCATTAGAGTGGAATCTCTCCTAGTAATGCTCTGGCCTTCATCTCACTCTCCCTGAATCAGGCATCTCTTCTGTTACCTGCTCCTTTCTGGCTGTCTCCTGAAATAGACTTTCACCAGAAATTGCATCTTCTCTTCTCTGCTTTTGTGTCTGGGGTCATTCCTTCCCTGCTCTGCAGGTTTTCTTACTGTGTCTTGTTAAAAGTAGATTCTTGAGCTCCTCCTGCCTGCCAGCCTCCCGCTGTCAAGTAAATATCTGAATCAAGGTATGAAAACAGATGTCACTCTGGGGCCAGAAATAATTAAAAGAAGCTTGTAATAAAATACATGTTAATAGGTAGGTTGGGTTGTGTTTCCTTCTTAAGACTGAAGGATCAAGTGCTTGGGTTAGGAGGTGGTAAAGTTAAGCTGTTGTTTTGCAACTGTAATCAATTTCTAATAAACATTCATTATGTGATTGTTAAGGCTGATGCTCTCTGGCACAAAGCAACGGTATTTTGCCCACAAGATGCACTTTGAGATATCAGGGGACGTGGTGATAGTGATAAGGGGATGTTTTGTATTAAACTTTGCATGGTTTAGAATCCTGAGTGAATATAGTAAGAAATTGTTAAGCAGAGATGATAACTGGTATTCATAGATTTCATACAATCTTTCCTATGATGTACTTTCCAAAGTTGTTAGAGAACAATACATTTGGAGTATTCAGATGTGCAGCTTTATTAGTTTATGCAAAAACTCATGATCAGGTGCTCCACTGTCCTGGGCATCCTTGTCCTTTGCCTTCCAGTTGGCTATATAGGAATACCATATATGATTTTTTTATTTCCCCCAGGAAACTTCCATCCTCATATTTTAAGGATGAAAATTATGTATAAAGTGATAAGTAATTGCAAGTATAAAACTTCATTGACCTGTGCAAGAGAAGCTGTTGGAAGTTTTGTTGTCTTCAGTGAAGACTGTTCCTCTGATCCACACACGAGTCTTTATCTTGAGCATGTATTGCAAGGGGTTCATGCCAGCCCGATGCTCACTGTGTCCAAACAATCCTGTTTTCCTACTCCTACAGAACATACAACTGTCTTACTTGTAAGAGGTGTTTAGCCTTACAGTGAGTAAAATCCTAATCTATCTTGACTAGGGAAAAACCCATTTAGCAGCTAAAGTTTGCACTCTTTCTCAGGAGGCAAAATTTTTTAAGCCTTACCTATCTGGGAAGTGATCTTTTAGTACAGCAAAAGATACACAGGACATGCTTCAGAGCTCTGCTTTGGGTCTTGAGAGATACGAGAGCTTCTTGATGAGAAAGTTTTCATAAAATTTTAATGTGGTGAAAACATGTATTTTCTCTAACTTGTTTATAGAAACAAGTGGCTGAGACTTCCTAGAAAATGCTTACCATGGCAGTGATTGCATGTAATTGCTTTGGCAAAGCTACAGAGAACAGTTTTGCAGGAAGTGGTGGGGCCCATTGTGTCCTGCCCAGTGTTGCACCTGCATGATTTGCAGGCGTTATCTTCCCAGTGAAAGCCATTGTTTGCCAGCACCTATCCCTGGGAAATACTGGGACAACAGGGTGTTCTCTTACACTTGAATGACATTGCTGCTTCAGGTTGTGCACGTGTGTCAGTGTCTGATGGACAGGGACTGATTTACAGTCACCTTTACCAGCCACTCCTGCTGCTGCTGCCACTTCTGTGTGCCTCAGATGAGGGACAGCATCAACTCTGTCAAGAGCTTCCCTGCAGATCTTCCCTGGTCCAGAAGCTGCTTGGTTTGATAGTGGGACTATCACAGCTGGTAAAAACAACTGCTTGATAAGAGGTGGAAGACTTTGGCCAATATCATCTCAATTTCCTGGTTTAGAGGTATTGAGTTCACAGTGTCTTGAGCAAGGATAGACCTGGAAGATGTGACATTGTCAGTGTGGCCTTGTAGGGGACTCCAAATGCTGTTTGTTACTTGTCTGTAGCTGCTCTGCTGAGCATTACCAGGATGGAGGAGGGTAATTACAGAGTCTTCTCTTTAAAAGCTTCCTAAGGGGATGGTGTCCAGTGTTCCTTCCAATAGATTTCTTTAATGCCCTGCACATACATAGGCAGGACAGCACAGATGAAGCAGGATTACTGTCTTGGTGGTTTGATATACCCTCTGCTGTTAAATTTGGCTGATTAAGTCAGTGCTCTTGAAAAACCTAGTGCCTTTGGGCATGGCTGAGTGTTGCATGGAGGTGACTTGGTTTGGACTGAGATAATGCCAGTGTGACAGGAATGACAGCAGAACATTTGCATCAGTTGGCTCAATCTAACTGTTGCTAAACAATCATGTGTTTCTGCTTATTAATCATCTGCAGCAGATGTGGGTGTTCCATAAGAAAGGACTTTTTGTAGTGTGCACTGTGGTTTCGATAACTTGAGGGTGCATGATCACAGCATTTGGAGCCTGAAGTCACACCACAGACACCAGTTCTGCTGTGTGACAGGAGCTTGATCTTTGGGTAGCAGCCATCTGTCTGCAGGTACTTTGCTGATTTGAATTTTTTTAGCTTCCAGAACATACAACTTTATTAGCATTGCATGGGTTTGGGGGAGTAGTTAAGTCTGAAACATGTTAAGAAGTGCAGCATTTCCAGAGTAAGTACAGGAGCTGATGGCATTGTTTTTTGGAACAGTTCTTGTATCTTGAAACAAAGTGTTCCTCTCCATACTGGCTCTGTTTGCCCTGGATGCCTGTTGTGTGTGTGGCTTTTCTATGAGTAGAGAAGACTGACAAATGGGAAATCTGACAATTCAGGGGGAAATCCTTCTGGGGAAGGGTTGCACTAATGGCTGGGATTAATGTAAATCCAAGGCAGTTTAATACAAGCCTAACTATGTTAGAGCAAAGTTGAATTTGTCTTTTAGGCATCCAGCTTGGCATCCAGATGGAACTTTGGAAAGCTTAAATAACCTTGTCCTTCTAAGAGTAGACCACATCTGAAAGGTTTTGGAGTATGTTGTGCTATCTTCAGGGTAGCTTCTGAATACTATTTGAATAAAACTAACTTGGTTTTAGGTTCTTTCCTCCTCTGCTGAATTTTTTATGGATTTTACTGTTTCAGTGAACCAGTTGGGTGATTTTACCAATTTTGACTGTGACAGAAGTTAATGGCACTCCTACGTTTTGTCTAAAAGCAATTTTCCTGTGCTATAGACCACTGGTTTTACTTGTGATGTGATTTTCTTTGTCTTTTTTAGGGTGTTTTCTAAGTTGTGTTGGAGCAGGGTTTTTTGGGTTTTTTTAATATTATTATATTTTGCTTTTCTCTTTGTATTGTGACAGTGTATTTCATTCTGACTCTAGGCATTATAAGAAACAATCAAAAAGGGTTTTTTTCCCCCCTACCAGTCCCTTACACCATGGCATTCTTTTCTGCTGCTTATTTTGAATTTCTACTGATGTAAAGACAGAGAGAAAAAAGATGTCTGAGCTGCTGGAGAAGGGAGCAAACTGAGATGGGCATAGAAAAAGGCCATTTATGAGGAAACCATAAGGCTTTGCTCATTTAAGTCAGTGAAAGGAAAACCAAGAAGGGATGTGATAACACTGTATGTATGAAAACATCCTGTAAGGGATGGGAAGGGGGTAAACACCAGGGAGGGAAATTAAATGAAGCACAACATTGGCACAAGAATAAATGCATATAAACTCTTCCTGTAAGGGCTTTGAAACAGTGTTCTAGCTTCCAGCATAGTTACTGTAGGATGGGTTGTAGGATAGACTTTAATGCTTTGACTCTCTTCAGGATAGAGTGGGATCACTCAGGGAAAGGGATTGTGTGGCTGCCTTTGATGGAAATTTCTGAATGCCAGAGTGCAGAAGGTGAATGCTCTGCTCTACACAAGCAGTTGCATGGATCTCTCCTGTCACAGTCTTGCTGGAATTTCTCTAGTATAATTTTGAGTCAGTTCCTGAAAAAAAAGAACCCCTCAGAAATTCCAGTGCTGCTCTGTATAGACATCAAGTCAGCTTAGAGGAAGGTCAGCTTTGGGAAGAGTTGCAGTTTATCTGTGCTGTAGATAATCAATAAAATGTGTGAAATGAGTTCCAGAAAACTGTTTCCAAATGCATTGAACGTGTCTTGGATGTCACCTGCTTGAGTTGCAGAGCTGTTGGTTCTTTTTCTGTGTAGCTTCAAGCTACACCTGCTGTAGGTAAATCTCTTAAGTAGTATATTGGAACAGAGCACTTGATTAAAGTCTATTAAAGTGTGTGTACAGATTCATAAATTTTAATAAGAAATGCCAATAATAGCTGTTTGGAAGGTGTTGGCATGCGTAGGGAGAGAAGGAGAAAAAATGTGCAAGGGCAAGCTAGAGAGAAATTAAAATGTAAATACAGAATTATCAAAAGCTTCAACTTAAGATGTTGTAAGTAATTATTCAGAATTTGAGACCAGCAATTTATTAGACCTCACAAAACTGTTTCTCCAGCAAATGTAGTCCAAAATCCTTGTGGCTGAAGTCTTAAAAAAGTATTACTCTCTTAAAGCATTGATACTTTGAGTTTAGTCTTCAGTGGAGGATTGCCTCCAGATTAAATATAGGCCCTGTTCAGTAGGGATATGGCTGCAGCTTGTGAAGATGCTGTGTGCTCATTTTGAAAATGCTTGTTGTCTGATTAATGCTTTGGTTAAACTGCATTTTGAGGTTTGATCTTAAACTAATTCTAGAAGACTTAAATGACTATTTCTTTTCTAGAAGTTTGTACAAACTGTATCTAGTACGACTTGGGCTACAGCAAAAATTCAAATTGTTTACTAATCTTGCAGCAGAGATAGAGACTGGTTTGTTCTCTCATTAATCACCTTAAACTTCCCTTGAAGTTTAATTAATACCTTAAACTTCCCTTGAATCCAACTCTGCACAGAGTGGTTGCTGATATTAATATTCAGAAGTTTAATACCATTTTTAGTTTCTTGCATTTCGTGTCTCGCAATCTTGAAGAGCAGGCCCACATTCCAGACAGGCGACATCTTAATTTAGATCTTTGTTTGGGATGCTTAGGGAAAAAGCATAGTGCCTGTTGTCAAGGGAAAATCTTGAACATGTTTTAGAAAATTCTTCAGGTCAGCTTATTCTTTGTTGTGGTGAAAATCCTAGAAGTGTTAAGGTTGCAGGCTGAAGTTGCTGCCTTTATTCACAAAACCACAGTTGTGCTTTTCTCAAAGTACAAACCTTTGGCCAACAGTTGATTTAAGAGATACTGAGCTGTTTCAAAATTATTTTTCAAAAGGATCTAGTTGGACTTATGATACTGTTTACCAGTTAGTTCCTAAACAAGGCAGCTCTTGCTTGTACACAAATGAGTTTTGCTGCCTGCCTGGACAAGGAACTTCAGAGTTACTATGATTAGCTCTGGAATGTGGAGTTTCTTAAGCTGCCCATCACTTTTTTTTTTTCTGTCTCAAATCTCACAATAACCATTTGCTTATCCACACTGCCAATGGAGAGCTACAGTAAAACAGAAATGTTAACTTCTCAGCCCAGTTACCAGGACTTACTAACACCAATAATGAGGAATAAAATTCAGTGCAGGATTTTGAAGCGTGCTGAGAATGTAAGACCGCAAGACAATCCAAATCTTTCATTGTTTCAAACAACTGTATCAGTTTTCTCTTGCAAGTCTTAGGTACTGCTGGCATTTGAAGACATGTAGGTATCTAAACCTCAAAACCAGGAAAGTGGATCTTTTGAAGTATTGTCAAGAACTAATCATTATTTTGTTCTAAGCAGGATGTGCTTTTGAAGACATTTGTCTCATTCCATATTTAGGACCTTTAAGGAAGGAGATTGTTCAGTGTCCTGAGGTTGCTTTGTCCTGCCTTACCAACTTGTGGACTGCATTAATAGCTCTCTAACACCTGTAGTGTTTTTTGTTTGCCTATTGTTTTGTTTAAGCAAACTGCCTTTTCTTCCCTCCTTCTACTGTAGCAAATTTAGTTAATAACAAGGTACTTCTCTCTCAGTAGTGGTAGTATTTAGTCACTCCATAATTTGCACTCTTCCAATTGAGTGTTTCTTTCAGATTTTGCTATTTCCTGAAAATTTGTATTATCTTCAAGCCACTTATAAATTCAGTTTAAAGGTATTGTGAAGTTTTAAGTCTTGCAAAAATTTCTAACTCTTACTGCAAGCTCTTTGAAGCATGGTCAATTCTTGTTTTGAAGATCACTAAAGAGAATGTTTAATAAAATGAAGTCTTGATGCCCTGATACTCTGTTGTAATGGGAAGTATCAAACTACTGGTAAAAACACCTCCAGAGTGAATTGTAGAAATGTAAAGTCTGCAGCATGAGCTTGCATGCCATTCTGCACCACCTGATTTGCATAAGGTGAGCCTTGCAAACCTTCCAGCTTGGGGAAGAGTTTGAACTGGAGTTCATGCCTTGTTAAAAACACACAGTTGTTATCCAATCTTGCAAACCCACTGAAAAAAATGCATATTACTGGTTTTGCTGCAGCTGGGATTGCTTGTTAGGCAGATGCCATGGGGTGACTCTACTCTGTCTTCTCCTCATGCAGTGATATCCTTTAAAATTAGTGTCTCAAACGTACTGTGTTATTTTAAATATTTTTATTTTGTGTCTACCTTCTTTTTCATCCAGTTGATAATTTTATTCTGGATGAAAACTGATTAGTCTGAACTGTTCCTGACACAGCCATGTTGCCTTTTTTCTTTGCTTTTGATGAGCTGCCTTTGTAGGTGCTTGCAAATAGACTGGTTTTAATAACTTGCTTCAGTACGCTCCTAGGAATTCTGACTGGGTTTGAATTTGTTTGGCTTTCCCATAGACTAGTAGTATATCTTCTCCTTCATGAACTTACAGAGTTCAGGAATGGTTCCTTTTAGCTAGGGTGACTCCTGTTTATACACATAATAACCTGCTGTCTCTGCATGAAGCAACTCCTTTTGACAAGGGGAGAAAACATCTCAATTACCTTGGTGATCCAAAGTGACTGAACAGTTGTACTGACTAGAATTCAGAAAACACACTAAAATGTGTGCAAAAAAAAAGGTAGATGTATGCAATACTAAAGGTTATGTTTGAAAGTGCCTTAAGCAGTTTTGAATATAGTTCTTAAAGATGTCTTCTGGTTTCTTTTAGCTTGTTACTGTTATTAGAAGGATTAACCTTTTTTTGAAGACCTGAGCAACAAGACAGTGCATTTACTTCTCTATTCATTGTTATCTATTCATGTACCTGTTCTCCTCTCTTATTTTCTGTGCCTCTAGACCCCTCTTCCTGTTTACAGGATGAGGTGCAGTTAGCAAGGGAGAGCTCACTTACTCTGTTGTTCTCCCTGTGTGCTCACTCTTCTTTTTAAAGTCCTTTTCCTCTGTCACATCACTTATCCATGCTGTAATATGCAATTGAGTTAATCTTGGAACACTGAAGAAGCTCCTGATACTGATCTCTCGATACATTCCCTATCAATTCTTTGTATCAGAGTTTCTTACATCTATAAACTTGCTGTAGTCTTTATCTGCCAGCTCACACATTCCTTTAGATCAGGGTGGGAAATGTTCAATCTGCAACATCCATATCCCATAGCCTGTGGCTGCATGAATAATGCTACTGTGTAACTTCAGTGTGTGGTCTTCCAGGATATTTTAAAGCTTTTTGCAGTTCTCAGAAGGAAAAATAAAGACTTGTTTCTGTCTCTACATCCTTTCTTCCTGTTCCTTGCATTCAAAAGCCTTTCAACTTTGTGATGGAGTTGTCAGCTCCTATCACTGGCATCATAATATGTCTTATATATTGGACTGTACACCTGTTTGTTTTTTCCCCTGTATAACTGGAAGAAGTACATTGCTAGTCTTGGCTGCCATCTCTACAACAGAGTTTTGTCAAGCATGTTCTGCAACTTGGGGCTGTCCTGTGTAGAGCTGGACTCTGATCCTTGTGGGTCCCTTCCAACTCAGGATATTTTCTGGTTCTGTGATTTATCTCCTGCTACACAGAGCAGGTATTCTTTCTCTTCTTTTTCTGTCTTTTTTTACCACTTAGTCTTACCCTGTGGCTGATGAAATGGGTGGTTATTTTGGTGGTGTTTTTTTCTGAGGAGATAAGTTTCCTCATGAATAAACAGAAATCAAATGATACAGCTCAACGCTGCTTCTTTTCTCCTGTGCTTGCCCTTCTTAAACTATGTTAGTGTTCCCTTTCTACCAAGTCTGACATTGATTCAGCTTCTGGTGTCTGATTTCTTGTCCACTGTTTGCTGTATTCTTGGCTCTTTAGCAGACAGCTCAGCAGACTGAGCAGTCATGCCCCCTTTCTGCGTTATTCTGTGACAAAATTGCAGTTTTCACTTCTCTGCCAGCCTCTGGGTTCCCAAGCTTTTCACTGCTTATACCATGTACATTTTAATTTGTGAAGCATTCAAACCTAGCTAAAAATCTGCTAAATGAGCCATATTTGTGTAACAGAAGGTAGGCTGAAGTAAAACTCCTGCTCATGATCACAGCAACATCCTGTGCACAGCGAGTACTGGATCCCTCTGCAGAAGCTGTTCCTCTCTGTCCCTTTGCTGAGGAGTGCTGATAAAATCCTGCCTGGACATTTCATTCCCAGAACATTATTCTTGAAACCCTGCTTCATTCAGATGCTTCAATTTCCCTTAAAAGCTGTGTTCCAGGGCCTGGTGGTGAGGAATAGTTTATGGTTCCTTCTGAGTAGTGTCACTATTGCTTTTGGAGTGGATGAACTGTATCCATTGTGGATGTTTTTTTCCAGATCTGTGTTATGTTAGTGACTTATACTAGAACTCCTACAATCTCCAGCACTGTGAAAGCTGTGTGGGAGGTTTTCAAGGATATTAAGGAACTCCTTCAGTAAATTCAGACCAGGAGTTATCAGCAACTTTAAAGCCAGTTTTGGTGACAGCTTTGAGATAAAACCACAATCAGAAGAACAATTTACAAGGTTAATAATGTCTTTTACCTGTTGTATTCTCTGCCAAGGGTTATCTGTAACAGGAGGGAGAGAGGGTAACTTGTCCTGGCTTATTGAAGTGATTGCTCACCCTGGTGTCTTCTGGCAGCATTTGGCACAGCTAAGCTGATCTTTGCTGTGGATGCTGTCATTGTCCTGGGTAGCATCTAGTGTAAAGGAAAGGGCAGGAGATATATAAATATGTATATTTATTTATACATATAAGAATAGTATCGAGTACTTTGGCACAACACCTTTTAATAAAATTTATCAGTATAATTACACTAATAAATTTGACTTAATGTATTGCTGTTGGATCAGTTCCATAGTAAACATTGTGATGAAAAAATCTTTGGTCTTTAATATTTTTGTTCTCTGGCATCTGAAATGTGATATTCAGCATATCATATTACTTTTAAAATAGAAGTATGTCTTGGAGTGCCCTGAAGTGCAGGTATATATCTATGCAGTAACAGAAAAAAAAAAGTGTTTTCCCCTAACTACGTTGTTCAGTACAAGTGAGAATGTCACAAAACTACATTTCTACTTCCCTATTTTGTTTTACCCATTGGATCTGGCTGAGGGGAGATGATTATGCCAAGAGTAGTCAAGGTGAAAAGTAGAGCTGGGAGTGCTTAGTTCAGCTCCTGCTGCTCTAAGAAAACTCTTAAGCTTTTTAAGTTGCACTGTCTCCATACTGATTCTTATTTAAAAATCAAGGGGAATGGTGCAATTACTGTATATATTTGTGGTTTCTGTCTTCCTCCAAGTTGTTCACCAGCCTAGGCAGTTAGCTGAGTGTATATTTTACATACTGCTGTCTGTGTTTTTCCCCTACTTTTTAAAGGCCCTTTAAAATTTGGCTGATAATTTCATATGAAACTTTGAGAAGTCAGTTATACTAACAGTTGTTTAGGTTCATAAGAAGGTTTAGGTTCATAAGTTTGAATTCTTCAAATGATTGAGAGTTTCCAGAGGTCCCAACTCTCAATCTAACTGTGAGGACAGGGGTGCTATGGAGAGCTGCTCTGGCATGGTTTTGGTGGAACTAACACTTGAAAGAAGGTGAGAGAACCCAGCCTGTGTGGAACCTGTGTCTTTCTTTCAAATACTCCTGGAACCAATGAATAAACTTGAAATATGACTGGATAGCAGAAGCATAATACAGCTGTAATGTAAAATACAATGTTGTATTGTTGAAATCAGGAAGCATGTGTGGTCCAGGATCTTGTTGGGCCAGTCCAGTAAGAACACAGCCCAGAAATGCAGCCTGTGGCTTGCAATAGACATTTCTGAGGAACTTTTTATAGGTTTTTATGTTGCAGTATTTGGAAGCCTTTCCATAAGTGTTGACATTATATTCCTATTCTCTATCTGCATGCGCTTCTTTTTTTTTTTTTTTTTTTTTTTTTTTTTTTTTTTTTTTTTTTTTTTTTTTTTTTTTTTTTTTTTTTTTTTTCTCCTTCCTGTACTTTTTTTCTGCTTCTGAAGGCCTTGAAATTCTGAGGTGAAAGCTATAACAGGAAACCAGCCTGTGTGGTGGCAAAGATATGACTGGAACTGAAGGCATCTGTTCACTAGATCTCTGAGGAAATGGCTTCAGCAATGCTGTAGAAGTTTCTGTGTCATTCATGAGTATTCAGATGGTAGTTCTACCTTAGAGCTCTCTGAAGAGGCAATTATGCTTAGTACAGAGTCCCACTGCAATCTCTGAGTCAGTATTGTTGAATAATTAATCTGTCCAAAAAAAAAGAAAAGGGTTATGATGCTCTTATAAATAACATCTACTGACAAATAAGAAACAAAAGCATGTCTCAGTAAAGGGTGGAAGAAAGGAAGAAAGTAAAAGTCATCTTGGTGAACAAGATTGGGGAGCAGAGTGGCAGAAATACAAATAGATTTATTAAATTAATTAAATCTTCTGCTGTTTCAAGGATCTCTAACAGCAGCAGCAAATAAAATGCCAGTGCAGCGAATTTACTCTATAAAAGCTTGTATGACAAGGTGCTCAACTTCAGGTGTTCAGTTGTCTGACAGGGTTTATTTGTAACCTTCCAGGTGACTTCTCTTCTCTATTAAAAATCCCAAAATACAGCATTGGGAGTTTGGATATTTTTGCCTTCATCTATGGCTTAGGGAGAGGGGGTGCACATGAGCAATGTCCACTTGCAAAATAACTTCCAGATAAATCTTCAGGCAATAAGCTTGCATGAGTGAGCACCCCCACAGAAATACACATTCAACTACTTATTAGTGGATTCTTCTCCTCCCTGATCCTGCTCTAGATTCAGGTGCCTCCTGCTGGGAGTGTGCTCTGTGAGCCAGCTGATTTCCAGATCATGAGCTGGAGAGAGCTGAGGTTTGGCTGGAGGCAGTTCTGTGTTCATACCTCCTGCGTGCTGGGCAGATGATCCGGGTGCAGAGACCGAGGGAGGTTGTAAGTCAGCCAGAAGGGACCTGGTTTTGTCCATCTGAAGGAAGTTCTGCTTTGCAGGTGCTGCAGAAGCTTCAGATTGAATGGGCAGTTATTGGGAAAACAAATAAGACTGGAACAAGAAACTGAACAGATAATGAAGTAGAAATATCCTCATGGAGATGAGGGTGTTCTTAATTGATGACTTATACTTGCAGTACAGTGGTGATTGGATACAACTCAGAACAGGGACTTTGTCCTCTGGAAGGGGAGAGAAACTGTAAAGAAGATTATGCCCTATGCAGTTGTGCTGTGCAGGGAAGATGGGTGTGAGTGCATCCCTGAGATGTGCTGAGCCTTAGGTTTGGGAGACCTTTTTCTCCATTGAACAGCTGTGTATGTACATAATATATATAATATATACAATACCTGTACAAAGAATTGGGCTGTGGCAGCTGTTCAGTATTCCCAGGTAGCTGAAGGTGTTAAAAGGTCTTAAATGTCCTTTCCAACAGGCACTTGATGAAATTGTGTAGGACATGAGAGTTAAATCAGCACTGCTGATGTTTTGCATGTTTAGTTAGTAACTAATGAAGTGGTGCATTGTACTTATTTATAGTATAAGGATGTTCTGTAGAAATAAACCTCAGTTCCAGCTGGACAATTGGATCCTTGTCCAGATCCTGCTAGAGTTTCCTAGCTATTTACAGGGGTGTTAACAGTGCTCACAGATGGCTACCTCATGCTTCTGAGTATTTTTAGTTGTAACTTTCAGTTAAAATTAAAGGGAAGCAGTTGCTTTAAGACAGCACAGGGTAAGATAACATTTAGCCATTCTCTTGCATCTGGGTGGGGATTGTTGAGGTCAAGTTGAAGTTATGTTTGGAGGGTGGGAATGTGTGGTAAGTGAGAGGAGGGTTTATGGGCACACCTTCACTGTGCTGGTAAGAGTTCCTGGCTATGAACAGCCTCCCCTGATTGAATTGTTCTGGCTCATAGTTATTGTGCTTATCCTGATATATTTAAAAAATGTAAGTGAGTTGGCAAGACTCAGTGGAGCCATGATGTGCTCTAAGAGCATTCATTTTTTTCAGCTGGTTGTTTTGTGGTTTATAGAATCATTGAATCATTTAGGTTGGAAAAAACCTCTTAAGATCATCATGTCCAACTGTTAACACAGTATTGACCATCCCATGTCCCCAAGTGCCACATCCACACATTTTTGAACATGTCCAGGGATGGTGATTCCACTACTCTGGTGGAATTTGAGGTGTTCCCATGCTTGTTTCTACCTATAGTATCTTAATTGTTTACAAACTTGAGATTAACATAAATGAGGATTCTTGGGACTGCATTTAGGATTGTAGAAGCAACCATAACTTTCTAAAGACCAGACTTAGTGATTATTTTCATTTATTTACTTGTTTGTTTGTTTATTTGAAGAGTTATGGGAATAGGAAATTAAGGACCTGGCTCAGTGTGTAGAAGATGCTGGATCCTGGAGCAGCCACTTGTAGGGGGGATACAACTTTGCCTTTGTAAATTTGGGCTAAAAAGGCTGTCCAGATTTGGTCATTTGGTGGAAATGACAAATAATTTATCCAGAGCAAGGCAACTGATTTTGAGGATATCTAGCAAATGAGGATTTTGAGTTTTTAACTCCCTACTATGGAATTCTTTAATGGTCAGTAGGTATTTCAAGGGGGTTTTTTATTTGTCTTTTTTATTGTACTCTTCAAAAGTGTAATATATGTCCAAGTTTCTGTAATGGAATCATTACAGGGTCTAAAGGGTACATCTCTGATGGAGGGATTATCCTTGACCAAGTTCTAGATAGCTGCTGGAAAGAATGAAGACCCAAACTGCTTAAAAAAAGAAAAAAGTTAATGTAGTTGAGCAGATCTGGGGGTTGTATGCACATGCATCTGAACAAATGCAAAGGAGATTGAAGGTAATATGGAAAGGATTGCATGTCCTTGCTATAGACATGCAACACTAAAACCATTCCAGCCACGTGGATCCTGGTTTTATAAACAAAGTTGTTGGAGTTGTGATGCTCTGTGTGGGCTGAAGAGAATGGAACTGATTACGGAATTTGCCTGCTGCCTCTTTAGAAAATACTATGTGAAAAGTGAAACAGGTAGCAGTAAAGATTCAAGAAATACTAATTTAAGGAGCTTGAGTTAGTGAAGCCTGACACTGCTTAAGTTTCAAACTGTCTTCCTCGGTATATAATAGTGTTGAGATTCATATTCCACTAGGTTGCTGTTAGTATTAAAAAAATAAAAGATTTTTTTAAGAATGTAACTCTTCAGTGTAGAAGTCCTTTCTCATCAGAGAACAACAACACATTTTGTCTTTGTTATATTTAATCTGAAAGATGAGTCTGAAATGCAAAGTGCAAACCTGTGACTGTCTGTCCAGATCTGAAAGTGTGAATTTGAGTTTTGCTTTAGGGTTGTCCTTCTGCAGTGCTATTCAGTTGATTTGGCATGTTTTTCTACTACTCATTTTTAAGGTTACTTAAATAAAACAACATAATGTTTTTACTTGCAGCACTTGAAGAATCGGAAAGTGACATTTATGTGCGATTCATGAGGTCACACAAGTGTTATGACATTGTTCCAACAAGCTCTAAGCTTGTTGTTTTCGACACTACGCTACAAGTGAGTATTCTCCTTTCAGTCTGCCTTTGCTTGCAGTTCATTTTTTTTAAAAATAAGTGTTTCCTGAGTGTTAAATGAAATTTGATCTCTTGAAGAGAAGTACTGCCATCGTGCTGTGCCTTGACTGTACAAAACTATATTGTTTCTGCTGTGTCTTTCGTGTTGTGCTGGAGGAGGAGTTGAGGGAAGACATCCTAGCAGAACAGGAAGAGGGGATGTAATTTGGTTTGCAGTTGAAATCTCCATCTAAAAATAAAAGTTTCAGATGAGCCCAAATTTGTATTGGCTTTTTCATGGCTACCTGAATCTACATACAGACATTTGGTGTATGATCCTTGAGCAACAGCTTCAGAGTACCCAGGTGCTATGAGCCTGTTCCTGCTATACTGATAAGACAGTTTAGGACTCAAATGGATGGCTTAATTATGCAAATTATTACATTCTCCAGAAAATTTTTGTTTTCAGCTTCTCATTTTACATTTAATCAGTAAATCATCTGCTAGACTCTTGGCTCTGTCTGAAGAATTTGTTTGCCAAAAGAAGGCATTAGCTGCCTGCTATAGAAACAGACTAATCTGTTCTGCAGTGTGGCAGAAAGCTGTGGCTTTCTTTGTTTCCTGGATTTTGCAATTGGTATTTTTTTGCTTGCTTTGGTTTTTGCTGTTTCAGTGTGTTTTTCCTTGTAAAGATGCTTCAATTCTGACTTAGCTAAGCCCATTTAGTAATTTTGGTCTGGAATGTACAACTCAGACCTCAGCTTTCCACAGTCAGAGGCAGCCATGTAACAGATACTCAGTCCCAAAACATTCACAGAACCATCTTGTGTATCAGATAATTGTATGTAGTGCTGGATTGAGTGTTATGATCTGAAAGGTGGAAAATCTACATGGACTTTTTCACCATCTTAGAGGGGGAATGTTCTCCAGTGTTTCCTTTCTTCTGCCTGAAAGAGAGGATGACTGTCAGCTCTTGATTAAAAAACTTAGACCTCTTTGGCCTGAAAAATCAGATTTAGGATGGTGGGTTTCACTGTCACTCCTTCAACTCTTCTCAAAGACTGTTGGCCTCCTTTTCATTCCAGAAGATATTTTTTCCTCACACTATATGATAATGTGCTGGGAGTTGGTACCTGCAGTGGCCATGACCCACAACCTGCATTGTCAGTGCTCACCTGGGTCGAAGGCTTGGGCCTGGTCACTTGCAGTTGGAGAGATGATTGTTCTTTTTTTGTTCTTTGATTCCATTTGCCAGTTAATCTTGAGGACAGTGGGGCAAGCCACTGACTCCTTTTGGTGTCTCCAGATCTCTTGATGAATGACATCATACCAGATAGCAGTTGTCATTGCTGGGGCTGTGTTGGGAAAATGATATTAATATCAAGAAGTAAGAGTTTCCTCTCCAGGTGGTGAGCCAGTGAAAGGTAACACCTGGGGAAACAGAGTGTGAGTGAGTGAACCTTGTGAGTTTTCACTATAAAGGAGAACAGGTAACTTAATGGTGATGGAAAAACCACCAGCACTTCACCAAAATCCCTGTCTTATTTGGCATCCCTGGTGATTGTCATGGATTACAGCTAGAGGAGAACAAGGAATCCTTGGTCTGTGATTGTGGAGTCATATTCTCAGTCTGCTTCTCCAGGTATTTGAAAGCAATGGTGTAGAAAGGAAGTCTGAAGTGTCTCATTCAGACTCTAGTATACAGTAAATATGGACCAAATCTTTAATTTGTGTTGCTGGTGAGGAGGTGTTTTTTTTTTTCCCTCTGAACTGCATTTTTTTACTTTGTATTCGTACATTTAATCCACTTGCATTACTTTTACTTTATAAAGTTATAATACTGTAAAGCAGGAATCCTCTTCCAGAATGGACACAATCTCCCAAACTAGCAGATATTGCAAAACTATTTAAGAAAACACTAAAAAGGTAGATCTGAATGCTTACCAGGCCTACACTGTTAGGAGTATTTTAAATATTTCTGTTCAGTCTTTCTGTTTAGTTCTTTACCTGGCACCCTGTGTTAATGTGCCACCATCAGTGTCCAAAACATGTTATGGTGATCAGTTTGGTGTGGCTGGTGCACAAGCATGTATAGAGTATAAAAATAGAATAGCTTTTTTTTAAATTTGTCTGAAGTAGCAGAATACATACATGGTGGAGAAGTAACCCAGTATGGGTGATGAAATAAAACTTCTAAACTGTTCCTTGCATTTTAATTTTTAATGTATACATTAGTTATTGTCCAGTACCTCAGGACTTTGTATCAGTTTGTACTTTGAAAACACAGCTCTGAAACATTCAGTGTCCATGAATCCTCTCAAATGAATATTTGTCTTTCCTGGTCTGTTTCATCCTACCCACATCAGTGTTTCACCTAATATAAAAACAAACAGAAAACACTCAACAATAAAAAGACCTGGTGCCTTGAAAAAGTTCTCCAGTGATTTGAATTCAGATTTTTATTAAAATTAGAACAATTTAGGACCTCACTTCTTGCCTTCCTTAATAAAAGTTAGTAATCATCAATGGAGGAAGAAGAAAAAATGGAGCTGGGTTGTGTTCTCAGCATCCTTTGAAAGATTCCGGATTTTGAATTTTTGTTTTGCAACAGTATCCCGTCTCCCTCTGCTGGTCAGCGATTACAGCACACATCACATGCTTCTACTCTGGAAAACTATTCATGAGATACTTTGGAAAGTATTCTAAACTGTTGTTAGTTGTGGGAAAATTGGACATGTTACCCTTATATAATGTGGCACCAGTCGTACCACTGAAGCAACATTGATTCATAAAAGTAAATGTTTAGTCTCAGTGTCTGTGAGGAGATTAGTATGAAGTTTCAAAAGGAATCTTGTTTTAGCCCTACGAGAGGGGATGGTGAGGTGCCCTTACATTGGAAATGGGAGGAAGGCTTTAAATAGCAGAAATAGCAGCTAATAAAGAGCAGGAAAGGGCTGAGAGGCTCTTCAGCCCTGCTTATGTGTCAGTCAGAAGGCATGGGGAGCTTGATTCCAGCAGCTCCCAGTGCTGGCACAGCTCTCTGTGCTGGAGTGTCCAGAGCACACACGTGGTGCGTTTCATCTGTCACCTGCACGTGGCTGTGGCAGCTGTGCTGTGGCTCTTGCACCTCTGCTGGCCATCAGCTGCTGTGGTGAAGGAGAACTGTGCTTCAGCAGGACAATGTGCCCCTTGGCACCCAGCATCCACCCTAAAGAAATGCAGTGTGCTGAGCCCTGTTCTGGTTAGCTGCCTGAGGCCAACTAGCACAGCTCAGTTTGCCCAGTGAGGTTTCATTAGAGCTTCCCCAAAAGAGGCTCTGCATCTGGTCTGCCTGCCTGGAGTGGTGCCTGTCCCATGCTGAACCCTGCAAGTGGCAGATGTTGCCTGGGAAAGTGCTTGCTGGCTCAGTTTTCTTGATTTAGACTGACAGGGGACTGTTCTTTCACCTTTTCAGTTTATTAATAATTATTTGCTCCTCATAAATATTTATAGAATCATACTGAACTTCATGGCTGTGGCTTTCCCCTGCCTGTGACCCACGAGTGCTCCCTGTTTGTGACAAGCTGCTGCCTTTGGCTTTTCCCAGGGAAGATACTGTCTTTGCTTGGCACACATTAAAGAAACTTCATAAAGTCTGATCTGACCAGGAAGGGAGTCAGGAGACAATTAGATGTTATGAGCTTTCATGTGAAGTCTGGAAATTTGACTCTGTGGATGATGGGGAAATTGGGCAAGTTGGAACAGTGTGCAGCTCACAGTGGATAAACTTTCTCATCTTTTACACATCTCCTGAGATGTAAACAGGAGAAGAAACCCTTTACAGCCCCTAGGAGGGGTTGGGTAGGTTGTCCCTTGAAGGGCTGCTCTAAGCATTAACTCACTGTTCTTCTTTGTTCTTATTATGCTAAATATAAATGACTCTGGATTGTCTTCATGACAGACTTCAGGAAATCACTGAGGTGAATGCAGATTTATTGGTCACCAGTCTTTGTCTTCAGCACAGCGTGTGAGCACTGTACAAGTGTTCATGAATTTGGTGTGCAGATGATCTGGGGGAAGGAGGGGACACCCAGGTCTGCCTTTCCTTTTTTTTTGTTGGTTTTAACCTGCATCAGGTGCATACAGTGACACAGCAATCTGATCTTTCTTTTGATGGAAAAGAAAGCAATTCCTGTATTAAATTCAAAGATGAATGAATGTAACACTTTGTTCACATTCTGTCAGGTTACTTTGTCTAACATCATTTACTGTGATTTCAATTTTTCCTTGTTGCTGTATGCATCTAGTTTTTTTAGAGACCAGTGGATTCCCCCCACGCCGTCCTGAACTGTATTAGCATTTTTTAAGGAAATGCCTCTTACCTAGCTTATAACAATCTCTGAAGCTTAACTCCAAAAGCTTTCTTAAGGCCAGATTTTTGTCTGACCTTGAAAGAAATGTATTAATTTGTTGTGGCTTTGCCCAGACTACACAGAGATGAGAAGGATTAGCTTGTTTTCTAGCACAGAGCAATTAACCCTTGAAGAGGAGTGTAAAAGGTGAGTATTAGATGGGGACTTCCCTGCTTTATGTTAAGCAGCAATCTGCAGTCCCAACAATGATCTGTTAGTAAATGTAGTTAGTGGTTGTGCCTTGTGGAGTTTGTATAAGCTCTTTTTGGGTCAAAAGCTCTGTCTAATCTTGGAATAAATTATATTCTTACCTGTTACAAGTGAATTTTGGTTTTAATAATAAAACATAGGGAGCTTTTGCTCACCATGACCTTGAAACTATTTTTAAAGCATTTGTCCAGCACTTCAAAAACTTCTAAAAATCATGTTTATGTGGAAACAGTCATCAGAATAAGCTTTCAGAATCCTAAAGATTCTTTCCTTTTATTTCCTTCTGTATGCTGGAGAAATCTTTGCGTGACTCGGTTAAATTATTTAACCTGCCTGTTTAATGAAATTACTTAAGTTGTTAATGGACCAGATGTTGTTATCACCAATGTAGGCTTTTGTCAGAACCTGACACTCTAGTAAGAGCTCAAATAATTTTCTACCAGATAATTAAAAATTTAAACAATGTTCTGGAAACTTCTTTAGTGATTTCACAAGCTGGCAGTAAATACACCTTGTAACTTCTGCAGAGCATGCAATGGATTCAACATTAGAAGAATGGAAGAGGATTTATATTTCTCTTCCTTGTGCTGACTCTATTCAGTAAATGGATTTATTATTCTGATTCTCTCCAGGTCATTCTTGACTGGGGTGTTGCCTCTCTCCAGGGTAATGAGATAAATGAGGCTTCCAGGAATCATGCTCCAGAATGGTTTGCTCCCAGAGCCATGAGCAGACTCTGGGTCTGCTGTCACACAGCTTTACAAAAGGATTGACTGTCTGTTCCTTAGTTGGCTTTGAGGTTTCTCCCTGATGAAGCTGCTGCTGTCTGCATTTCTGAGGAGTGTGAATACCCCTCCTTGCTTACCCTGCCCACAGAACTGTAAGAGAATCATCTAATTTAGCCTCTAACCAGCATGTGGGCTGAGGCAGTTGAGCAGCCACATAAAAGCTCTCTTCATTGAGATCAGGCTGGAATCAGTAGCATAATATGGGAATATGTTGTGTTTTTTCAGAGCTTCTCCTGTTGCTGGTATACAAGCATAGGAGTTTAATTCCTGCAGCTCTCAAAATCAATAGGAAATGCTCATTTGTGGATCTTGGAGGAATGGTAGGTGCCATTTAAACAGAAATTTCTACACAAGGTGTAGGTAAGGTGTTTGTGCTTGGCTGAGTGAAAGTTATGTATCATTCTTCTTGCCTTCTCTGCCCCATCACCACTTTTTGGATAAGATCTTAATCTGTGAAGGAATTTCTGTGCCCTTCCCCATGCAGCTGGTCCCACTGGCTCTGCCCCTCAGATTTACCTGATGTTCCCTCTTAGCCCATTGTGGTGTGACAGCACAAAGCTCCAACTTGGCCACATTGACACAGAACATCAGTGCAGGTCTTGGTTTGGTGTCTTCAGCTGGACTGGGACCTTTCCACAGGCAAGTGGTGTGGGAAAGAATTCTGCATGTGGATATGGCACCTGCTCCCCAGGGAGAAATCTAGAATATGTGCATAGTTTTAATTTTAGGATAAGACTCTGCCTGTTAGTTCTGGGGTTTGGCTCGGCCCTGAAGGATATTAAATCATCACATCTTAAATTTTACTCAGCTATGGTGATAAGAAGTGCATTATCTACCCAGGAGTGTTCCCTTTCCATCACCTGCAAACGATAAATTAATTTTGATCTGGTTTCATACAAGCTTTCAAAAATTCAGCCTGAGCTAGAGGACCTGATTGTGAATGTGTATGGGTTGGGGTTTTTCAGATGTTGAAGGAAATGTAGCTGCCCAGTTAATAACAGGTTTGGCCAACGTTTCTCCAGTCTACTTGGTAAGGTAAAGGAGGAAATTCTACTTGATATGGTCCAAGATATGCTTGTCCCTCGCCCTAGGCAAAATTCTTTATTGTCCTTAAGTAGCCTCTTTGTTTAATAGCACAGTCCTTTGATGAGGAAATGCTTCTAACAAATTCATAGACCAAAGAAGAAAATAATTGGGAAATGAATTTGAATGCAGCAGTCATAATGCTGAGATGGCTGGTTGTGTTATTCATACTAGTTTAGTCTCCCCAGACAAATCAGTTTGTAAAAACACTGAATTATATAAATGCACCAGAAGAGAGATTTTTAACTTTTCAAAATAGCTTCTTTATAGGAATGTAGTTCTCTGTAGCTTAAAAAGATGTCTCACAACTCTATTTGAAGGAAAAAAAGAAAAAGGAATTGCAAGTTAAATATGTTTCCCAATGTGAATTGCTTCAAAATGAAAGTTTGAATATTTAGCTTATACTGCTTTTGTATTATCAGGATAGTAATTGTGGGATCTGGGGATGACTGCAGGAGTATTCCAACTTAGCTTGTAGGAAAAAGTCCTTTGAAGATGATGATGCCAACAGCAAGGAAGAGGAGGGCTGTCCAAAGAGCTCTGTGTCAAAGTTGTATTTTCAACTTAGCAATATGTTTATAACATGTTCCCGAATAATATTTCATGGGCTTTGTTCAGGTGGCAGCCTTGTACAGAGGAAGCACTGCCTGAAATCCTGGTGGTGTGAGGGAGTAGCAGGGGAGATCTGTTAGCAAGACTATCAGCTTTACCTGCAGCAGTTTTTTTCCTTTTTCCTCTCTTGGGAGATGTGCTAAGATTTGGCCAGGCAGAGAACTTGCCTTGCTACTTAAAGAAACAGTCCTGTTTGTGTTGGGCTAGAAACTGTGACCTCATTCAGAAGTCCTGGCTCATAAGCACACTTGAAGCAAGGAGTGAAGTGTGGGTTGCCCAGGTTTTACACTGTACAAAGGTTGCAACAGAGCCCTGATGATTTTCCTGTTACAACAAAGACCAGCTGTACTGCTGTGTGTCTTCCTCCTTGGTAAGAACTATTGAAATGAGAGTGTTTGGCCTCTTAGGAAGGAATTCTCAGAGTAGCTTTTTCTTCCACCTTCATGCTCTTAGGGCTGAGAACAAAGTCTGTGTCTGGAGTGACTTTGCCAGATTTGCTCATGTCGTGAAGATAGAGACGATGCTGTTTTCCTTTGAAAGTATAAAACTTTTCCCCCTTTGTAAAGGGAAGCCATTGAGAAGCCTCTCCATGCCTTGGTGTTTGGTACTTAAAAAATGTGAGTGTATTGGTGTAGAAACCCAACCTTCTTTAGTTCTTCAGCTATTCCTACCAAGTCTGCTAGGACTGAATGCCTTCTTCTTGTAAATTCCTTTCAAACTTTCTACTTTGTTATGCTAGAAAGGGTGGTTGTTTCTCAGGTACTGCCTGAAAGATTTGGGTTTGATGCTGTGGTCCATGTGTATTTTTGGAGGTATTTGTCCTCTCTAGTTTTGTAATCCTTAAAAATACTTGGGAATAAAAATAAGCAGGGAATTTGTCAACTTACCCAGTGAAAATGATGATGAATGTTCAAGATGACCTTAGAGCATCCACCCATCAGGAATCAGAGATGATAAAAATATAAGGGATCAGCTGGGTCTGATACTGCTTTTATGGGAGCTCTGTGCCAAAGATTGTAAGAAGGAACTTCTTCCTTTCTATTCTGATCTGATAAAATAGACATTTCCTGGGGTTACTTTAGGGGCTCTCCAGGTGAGTGACTGATCCTGGCTTACACAGTAAAGCAGAGGTGCACTTTTATCATCCTGCCTTTTAATGACAGCCACACCACAGAAGTTCTGGCAGCATTCTTTGAATGCTGCCCATGCTACTTGACCATGATTTGCATCATTCTCTTGCTTGGTACTGGCATATCTGAAGGTGTTCCATAGCTTTGTTTCCTACTATTGCCACCTTTGAGCCTTTTCAGTGAATTTTTCATGAGGCAGTGGTGCTGAGTTGTGTTTTTCAGCTCAGTAGGATTCTCTGCTCTGACCCTTTAGCACTGGGAGCTGTGACAGCTCTTTCCTCACAACAATCTGTCAAGGACAGGACTCTTTTTGCAAGGCAACTGAAGCCAATTATGTCAACAGCAGCAGTCACCCTCCTTGCCTTATGGGACAGTCCAGGAAGACAAGTCTGAAACCACTGGTTACTTAGAGACATTACAGTTTTCATAACACAGTGTTAGGTAAAACAAACGTGTGTGTGTTGTACACACAGTGAATATTTGGAAACAAGCTCAACCTGAGTTTTCCTTTCAGGTGGTTCCCTCATTCACAGATGTTTACTGGAGAGAGCATTTCTTGTAAAATCCCTGGTATCTCATAAGGAGTGTCCCTTTCAGTGTTTCCCAGCAGTGAGGAAAAACTTACTCTGCAGTGTGGTGAAATCTTCTGCCGCTATTCCTGGTTTCACTGGCCAGTAATCCAGCTATTTTAGAAGCTCACTAACTGTAAGGAATGAGGTTTTTCAAATATTCTACCTGGAAAAACAGGACTTTTATGTGTGGGTCTTTTGTTTTCTTGGTAATGACTGTTGTATTGAAAGAGGCATTGCCCTCCTTCAGACTTGCAGTGGAAATGTTTGAATGGTGTGCAGAAACAGTGACCTCCAGAGGCTGTGTCTAACCTAAATTAGTCCGTTCTTTTATTCAGCATATTCACGATGTAATGAGTTCCTGCTGTAAGAAAAGCTTGTTCCTGTTGTGCTCAGTGTAGTGGAATAGCAGCTATTGTTGAGGTGATCTATGATACAGCTGGGATTTAATTGCTGTGGTTTTTTGCTGAAATGTGACTCTTCTACTTTAAGGGCAGAATCTTGGAGAAGACAGTCACACAAAGTAGGATTGCTCTTCTAATTGTAAATGTCTAGACATCTTAGGGAGGGGGGAGATGCCATCTGTGGGATACAATTTAATCCCTGTGGAAGAGTGGTGAGTTGTGCCCCAGCTGACTGTGAAGTCAGGGCAAATATGCAAGGTCAGGGTGAATGTCAGAACAACCTCTAAATTTGGGCAGATAAATCCCATTTTTAGTGGTTCATTGTGTGTGTTAGGGCATGATTAATAAGAACAAAAGTGCTTTGTGTAAAGAGTGTTTGTACATGGTGTTGAACAGCAACAATCTATGGGCTCTGGCTGCTGAACAATGGGTTTGTGAAGGTCAGGCCAGTAAAAACTGTGGGGTCGAGAATTAACAACGCTGTTGGAGGTCCAAAGATGGGACATGGTGGAGATCTTCAAAGGCTACTAACTGTATACCATCAGAAAGCAAGGTCCTTGTGGGTATTTTCTGCATGAACATCACTGGAACATCTAAAAGTTCTGGACAGAAGCCCAGCTCCACACCACCGTGCTTTGGCTGGCCACCAAGCAGTGCTTTGGGCAACTGAAATTGGTCAACCACAGAAACTGCAGGGAAGTGTGAGTGGGTAAGTATATGTTTGCACTAGCAAGCAGTTTTAGCAAAGAAGAACTAAGGTGTTTAAGAGTTAATTAACCAATTAAGGGGTTTTGCTTTGTAATTACCATACTTAAATAAGAGACAAGTATTAACATTAAGAACTTTATTACTTTATTTAAAAGGTGGCCATGTAACACTTTCTTCAATACAACTGAAGGCAACAGTAGCAGTGTCATTTGAGCTGCTGTCTAGGAGGACAGCCCAGGGGGTTGAGTTTAAGTATTTCTTTACTAAATTTTGGTGATTTATTACATCATATGTTTAATATCTTAGTGCTTAAGCTAAAATTCTTGTCTTTTTTGAAAGATTTAATTCTGAACTGTCTTAATAGCTGTATCTTTTCAGCAGCCCTCAGGTTTTCCAAAACATGTCTTTTAAAGCTAGACAAGATGGCACCTAACTGAAGATTCTTGTGATTCTTGGAGGCAAATAACTTTCAAGTAAATCATACAGGATCAGGGCAAGAACTTATCCTTTGAAGAGTCATTTCTTTTCCTTCTGGATTGTCTACAAGCTTAGGATCTTAAGTAGTATATTTTTGGAACTCTCTTGAAGTGACTTTTCTGAATCTAAAGTAATACCTCAGCCTTGCTGTCCCACCCATTTGAGCATGGTGCTAGCTGGTGTCCTTTGCTGATACTGTGTCTGGGAAAGAAGTAGTAGCAGGAATTTGGAGACTGCCTGAAGTGCTGTAGTTGGCTTTCCACATGTTTTCTGCCGTGGACATGCTTCTTTTCCAGGGTTTGTAAACTCACTGGAGGAGTTGTGTTGTATGATTGCTATCTGGGACAAAGCTTTTTGCCCCTGGCCTCAATAGATTAGCTGTTCCCTTCTTGCTCTGATCCAGCCTTGAAACATCTTTCTCTTGTGAAAGACTGGGGACATGAGCTGACAGTGACTGTGACCCTGTGTGATGGCTCTTGTTGGGGAAAGGTACCAAAGCTGAAGGCTCAGGGTTTCAGGCACTGTGAGTGTCCTTTCCCCATTTTTTTGGTGAAGAATAGTTAGAAATTATTTTTCCTCAAGCTGGAGTTGGTTTGTGTTACATCTGTCTGGTATCTGCTTCCCAGATAGCTCCCTGCTTTTGCTGCATTAACTCCAAATGTGATGTGTTACATGGGAACACTTCATTTAACTTGCCTGGAAGGTTTCTTTGTGGTTTCAGTCTTCCTCATGAGTTAGGATGCTCCTGTGGTGGATTTGGTAATGTTTGTTTAGGCTGACTCCTCCTTGTGTCAGCTGGGTGGCTGAACACCTCTGGCACCTTTCTGTTTAACCATTTTCTAGATAAATCCTGTGTATTTAGCCCTACTTGTGGCCCTGGAGTTTTGTTGTTTTTCCACCCGTGGCTTCTTCAGTTTCAGTGCAGTTAAAGAATGATGGCTGATGGTTATTCCTGTTCATTGGTGGTATGGGATCTCTGAAATCAGGAGGCAGCTTTGAGATCTGTCATCTGCTGATGTTTGGAGGGTGGATTTGCTTCTCATGGTCAGGGAGGAAGCAGGCAGGCTGTGTAGATGTAGCAAGTAAAGATCACTGCCTACATTTTTCTTTGCCACTAGTTTATTGGATGCTGATTCCATTGACTGTGACGCCCTTTTACTCCTGTTAATCTGTTGTGGAGAGGATTTCCTTAGCACATAATTTAAAGTAGACCTTTAAGATACTGATGTGACATCATGATCTGTTCAGATTGCAGTCATCAAGCAATTGCAGTTCTGTGTTATTTGGACTGAGAAGAAATTTCATGGATATAGAAATAAATACTGGTTGTGTCTTGGTTTTGTGCCAGGTTGAGACCTGGGCAAGAACCAGCACTTCTGTCTTGTGTCTTCCATAGGAAGACTATTCAGGGGTGTGGGCAGGACAGGAAGGAGGTCATACCCCAGCCATCACCAGATTAGCATTTTGAGGTGCACCAGTGCCTGAATCCTTCATTTTCAGAGAACCAGAGTTCACAGGGAACTATTTCTTTTCAGAGTGACACCGTGATCTTGTCACCTCTGATTCTGGGGAGGATTAATTCATTAAAAAATTGAAGTACTTGGTTGATTTCTTTAGCTCCAAAACAGAAACTTGCAATTGTAAACATTGACTAGAACATAGCTCAGTCTTCATGTGTTAAATTTACTGCCCTCTCTAGTTTATGGAAATATCAGAGGCTTTCATTTGGAATATTCACAAAATAAAGGAAAAACAGATCTGGTTTTGCTGAGCTTTTTCTAGCTTTTTAACCATTTTAAAAGTAAAAGGCTTAAGTTTTCTGTTCAGCATTGTGGTTTCTGTTCTCTTTTGAATGTCAGCTACCTGTTTATACTGCTTTGGGGTTTTTTCCTGGTAAAAGAGAAAACCCTTCTGTTGGTGTCTGGTATGCTTAATTAAGGCAAAAATTTGAAATTTGTTTAGTTTTTCTTTTTTTATTGTTTTTGCAGGTAAAGAAAGCCTTTTTTGCCTTGGTGGCAAATGGTGTGAGAGCAGCTCCACTGTGGGAGAGTAAAAAACAGAGTTTTGTAGGTAAGTAGTTCTGACATTTCTCAAGATTACTTGAATTTCCAAGGTGCTTTATTGCTTCAGAAGGTGGTCTGAGCCTGGCCATCATGTAACATCCTAGAGAAATACTGGCAAAGAGAGTTTCTTTTCCCTCCTTGTGAGGAGTGAAATGGTGCCAGCGTTCACATTGCTGTGCCTTGAGAATCATGTTGCTTCTTCTAGGTCCCAGCCTTCTGAAATTCAGTCTCTAATACTTGCACTAAAAACAAAGGCAATGGTCACAGAAAAGGAAATTTGAAAACAGGAACTATAGAGAGAATAATTTAATATTCCAGTATCCTAATATAAGTGCAGTACAAGCCTGTCTCTGCTTGTGATCAGTAAGGTGCACTGAGGATCTCTAAAACCAGAACTGAAGCTACAGAGAAGTCCCATGTTGGGTGAAAAACATTACATTTATGTACTGCATTTTTAAAAATCATGTCATTAATTACCACAATAATAATGTTCCAAAACTAGATCTCTCTGGCAGTTAGAAAATGAGGTCACAGTGGCAGTGTCAAATAGAATTATATGTATGTCTTGTGACCTGGAACGTTGAGGATTCCTGGAAATGAATGGTAGATACTTAATAAAGCATTTGTTAAAATACTTTAATCCAAGAGGGAAGGAGCAGTCTTGCAATACACCATAGGAGTGCTGTGGTTTTTATTTTCATTTGATTTCATTTCATGTTCTCTCTATAACTAAGCTGACCTCCAGATTAATTTTTCCCTTCCCCATTTCTTAGTTTCTTCAGTTTAGATGTAAGAGTAGTAAACAGTGGAGCAATTGCATCTTCTCAAATCTAGAACTTGAAAGCTCAAAAAAAGATTAATATTTTCAGGTAACTAAACTAATCATCAATATTATATTACATAGCTTGGTGTTGGTGCTTAAAATATATATATATGTATGTATACAATGGATGTGCTATTTTTTGCTTTTGAAAAGTCACATTTCCATACAGATTACCATGGAAATGATTGAATAAAGTTCTGTAATAAGTAATAGTCAAGAAAAATGTATTATACTGTTCCTTCATTTGAGTCTAGGAGTCTGCCTGACTTGGCAAGTACATAATGAGAGTGGGTCTTATTCAAAAAGAAAATGAAAGGCAAGAATAGTTCTCCAACCCTGAAAGATGTTCTAAACCCCCTCTTTTCTTTCCATGTTTTTGGTGTGGATGTGGTCCGAATTCAAGGGTTTTTTTGAGTCAGATTGAAAGTGAAGAGAAGCACATGGGTTATAATATTGAATATTACTTCAGATATGTTTTTATTCTCAAGCACTGTGCCAGTGTGAAAGTGAATAGACATGGGTTTGAAATCCTACTGTTGAATAGTCCAATACCAGTATTATTTTAGATGGATTTAACATTTATCATATTATATATTGTGAATATAAATTGAGAAAATAGCTGAAAGTTCTATATGTTAAGTATATGTTTAAAGATTTGTTTTTTATGTATCACTTGTTACAGGAATGTTAACAATTACAGATTTCATTAACATACTGCATAGATACTATAAGTCTCCAATGGTAAGTATGATGTTAAACTATAATTTGATAATTTGCCATGCAGTACAGAGACTGAAATACCAAACTGAAAAGTTTATGGTGATTGTGATTATTATTTATGTCTTTGGATGGTAACTTACAGAGGCTTGGATGCTGTAAAAAATTACTGTTCTTGGAGTGATGGTCTAGAATAAACAAGTTAAACTAGTTAAATCTATGCAAATATTTTAGTTATGTGGCTGAATTGCACAATCAGTTGGAGATCTGTTGACTTCAATTAACTGTAATTTGAAATTCCCATTGGCAGTCAGTTGATGAAATTCTCTAGCTTGCATGTTCATACAAACATTTACATCCCTTTCTTGTTCCTGTCAAATCACAATTCCCCTTCTACCAATTAAAACAGATGTACTATGTACAAAAATCAAGAACAGTTGGATGGAGCAGACATCTGATGTATTTGCCTTCTCAAAGCTCATGTTACTTTTTAAAATTTATAGTGAAATTCTCATCAGATGCCAGTATTGTAGAGCACTGTCCTTTCTGTTAAAGAATTCTTCTTTTCTCCCTGGGGATTCACAGGGAGTGGGGGGAGGAACAAATGAAAAGTGCTTGCACACTGATGGTTTCTTTAAAATTGTTTCCATGTTGTAATGACCCTCTACATCAATATTACTGATTTTTCCATGAGATTTTACCTAATGAGTTCTCACTCATTTACATTGTCTAAGGTCCTATTCATAGGTTCTGCTTAAACTGGCAGCAGTAAGGAGGAATAGCTGAGGAGGGACAATATCTGACCTAAGTGACAGATGCAGTCTTCTGTAAGGAAAGTAAATAAATGAATGTTCCATCAGGGAGTGCTCTAGTTTTAATAGGTGAAATTATGCAGAAAGTATAATTCTTAAAGCATTAATCATTCTTTCTGGAAGCATCAGGACATAGAGTATGAAGCATATTTTAATAGGTGAAATTATGCAGAAAATATCATTCTAAAGTATTTTAGTCATTCTTTCTGAAAGCATCAGGACATGAGGCACATACTTGTGCTGGATAAAATCCACCATTAAGTGATGAGAAACATCCAGTTAGTTTCTCCCCCAAAGAAGTGCTCTCACTTATTAGTGATTAAGTAACTTTATTCTGTTGGCATTAAGAAGTCATGTGATCAAGGTAAGCTTTTTGCTGGCGTGGGTGTGTGAGGGATCACCCAAGGGTTTACCCTGGATGGTTGTTTGAAGGTGATACAAAGTACTGAGGTGATGCCTTTGAATCCAGAAAAGACCTGGACTGCAAACCTAGGCCAGTAAAACCTTTCCTGTCCCCTGAAATGATAAATCCAGAATTGTACTCTGCATTAGGGGCAAGATTGCACCCTTTCTTTTTATTACAAGAAGTGTTGGTGTCTGTTAGATTTTAGACAATGAAATAAAAGAAAATTATTCAGATGTTTGCTATGTTGATGATGGATTTAAAATTAGATTACTTCAAGTTGAACTTCCATCTACTCATTGTAGGTTCAGATTTATGAATTGGAGGAGCACAAGATAGAAACCTGGAGGGGTAAGAATATTTACTACTTGGTTGATAATTTTCTAGGTTCTGATGTTTTTCAGTATAGTGGATTTTGGATTCATCATAGACTTCTCTCCACATACTTTTTAATGAAAGCAGGAATAGTAAAAACTTCTCTTTTGGCTTCTGGTCCTTATTTTTCTGTCTGAAACAGCTATGGACTGGTGATCTGGGCTGTATATAACACTATGCTCCTCATTCATGGCTGTTTAAGAAAGGAAAAGAAGAGAGTGGAGGCATATGTGGAGTGAGCTGCAGGATGCAACCAGGAATTCATGCAATATTCTGGGTGTGAACAGAGGTGCTAAATGCAGGGAGGCAGCTCCATGTAAAAAGTAATCTGTATCCCCTGGAATGATACATGGAGGTATCTGTGTGCAGCAGATACAGAACCAGAATGAGTAAAGGATTATTTGTTGTAATTGCAGTGACCTCTGCTGGTATCAAGCTTTGTGGTGCTTTTAAATTTTATGTCTTTTTAATGTCAATATAGAGCACTGTGCATAAATGGCAGAATAACTAACTGTAAATTGCTGTCTGCCACTTAATTTTGTATGAATGAATTCATGAAGTGCTTTCATAAAAAAGCTGATGTTTTCAAATGAAGTGGTAACAGTCTGTTAATTTTCTATCCACAGAGCTTTATTTACAAGAGACTTTTAAACCTTTAGTGAACATCTCCCCAGATGCAAGGTAGGATTTCGCTGTTCACTCTGCTTAGCTTGAAATACACTAATGCTGTCTCAACTCTGAATTTAAGGTCTCTTTATATAAAAAGAAACAATTTGTATTGTAAACTACAGTATAATAAAGAAGGACTATCTTTTAATATAATCAAGAAGTGAGAAGTTTTTTCTATTGTGAGTGAAGACTTTTTAGATTATCCAAAGAAGGGAATTTTTAATTGAAGTCGTGAATAAGTCATTCAGTTCAGTCATGAGGGATATATTTTAAATGGTGGCAGGTTGCAAATAATATTGTTAAGACAACTAAGTAGCCTTAATTGTTTTCAGTCAGAGGGGCAGCACGAGAAGCCTTGCCATAAAGAAGATGCAGTAAAACTTTTATAAAAGGTTAAAGCTTTTATAAAGGTCACCTTCAGACCTGATCCAGAGATGGGCCTGGGTTCTGGGACAGTCAGACTGCAGCACTTAGGAATTGTTAAACGCTTACTCCAGGGGTGGAATCTGCAGCAGTGGGGGAATCTTGGCTCTGTGTCCATTAAAAGGGGTTATTTCATCCCTGTCATGGACTCAGGACACCCAGTTGTGTATGAGAAGAAGCCTGCTTCAGCAAGTAGGTGTTTATCAGAGTTTTACCAACTTTATTACTTGCTAATTTACTGCAGTTGCTGGTCAGGTGCTTTTTCATGATCTTACTACACCAAGGAAAAATATAAAGTCACTTGCAAGAAGAGCAGACTTGCACAGGTTGGAGTGTTGCTAAAGCCTAGTCTGCAGTGCTGCATTGGAATATTTTAGATCTCTTAAGGATAGTTTTTTGTCAGTCCCCAGTGATAATTCAGTGAAATTATTGTTTGGGGTTATTTGCATATATGCCCGTAGCCATAAAAATACCCTTTATAGAAAATGTTACAGAAGTTTGGGATTGAGATTCATGAAGTGCAAGAACTCCATTTTTCACAGTTTGTCTCTTAACAGAAAGGCCCATTCTGAGTGCAGGGTTACTACAAGCACAGCACTTGCTGGAAAAACAGTTTACACTTGTGAAGAAGTATTTTTTCTAGTATAGTATTTTTTCTATTTTATACCACAAAATGAACTTTCCATCACATTTTCTAAATGGATGTAGATTTCCATGAGCTTATAGTTGTTGATGTGTTGTAAAGCAAAAAGCTGCAAAAGTTAATTTGAAATCCCTCAACTTCTGTTTTTTATAGCATTAAAGATAATGCAAATAATTACCACATATACTTCATGTGTGTTTGTAAGTGTGTGCATATATATCACTTGGCATTACTTGTTGTTACCTAGAATTCATTAAAAAAATAAAATGTTTTTCTCCTCAGCCTTTTTGATGCTGTATATTCGTTGATCAAAAACAAAATCCACAGATTGCCAGTTATAGATCCAGTCAGTGGAAATGCACTTTATATACTTACCCATAAAAGAATCCTCAAGTTCCTCCAGCTTTTTGTAAGTATTTAAAGTTATGCTGTGCTTAACTGATTTTTCCCCACAGTAGACATCTGATATAATTAAGTAATTAAAGTCTTAGTGCAGAAATTTCATAATGAACTTCCATATTCATTGTGTTATTGTGTAGCTTTTATTGGTAACAGGGAAATTGAAGCTTGATACAAGCCTGTATTTTACCTTTACTTTATTTTACTCCTTTAAAGAAACCTAAACACCAAGGACCTGTCTATTGGAGTAATTCAGTGTTGTTTCTGGAACATCTCCTCAGCTTCAGGAGTTTGTTTATATGAAAAGAAAATTGAATTGTCTCCAGAGATGAGATTGTCATTACTCTCTGTAGTAATGTTGGTTACAGCAATGAACAGGAGGCCAAACAAAACAACAAGAGTTCAGAATAAATGTTCAGATTAATGTTTTCTGTCTTCTCTCTCCAGATTTAGTGGGAATGACACTGCTTAGGATTTACTTCTTTTAGTGATGTGCTACTACAGAAAAAAAAAAAAAGTAGCAAAAATCCTAGTTACGTTGTCTTAATTTAGAGCTGCCTTGAACAGAAACCCCTTAGGTTGTTTGGGGTTTGTATTAATTTGTATTAATCAGGAAGCTGCAGTGACCTGTAACCATCACTTGGAGACTGCAGAAGATGAGTGAATGTCCATGTAAACCCATTCCTTCTGACTCCCCTAGATGTCAGAGATGCCAAAGCCTGCCTTTATGAAGAAGAATCTGGATGAACTTGGAATAGGAACTTATCACAACATTGCCTTCATACATCCAGACACTCCTATCATTAAAGCCTTGAATATATTTGTAGAGCGAAGGATATCGGCGTTACCTGTTGTGGATGAGTCAGGTGGGTCCAAAAGCTGCTGAGCCCTGGACTGATGCTGGGGCTGAGGGGAAAACACAAGGAAGAGTAAAAAAAAATCATTAAAAAGGCATGGGGGAAGAAAGGGACTATAAAGAAATACTTATGCAAAATATAGGTTGATGGGCTTAGAAGAATTTCATTTTTTGATAGGTTGTTTGTGGAGTTTTTTTCAGTCTTTCCTTCTTGACCTGTCATTTCTTTCTGTGTAATTCTAACAGATGAAAGTAGAAAGCAGGAAAACTGATATTGTATTTTAAGCACTTTGTGAACTTTTGTTTTTCTTTTCTTTTTAGGAAAAGTTGTAGATATTTATTCCAAATTTGATGTAATAGTAAGTATATCTTTTAAATTCTATTAAATATTTTATATGTAGTAAGCATTGCAAATTAATTTGTTAATATGGCAGTTTTATTTTGTCACTTTGGCTGTAGTTAACAAACTGAGTGAAAGAGATCCAATTCACCCTGCACAGCATTTTTTTTTATTACTACTTTTATTTAAGTTATTCTTAGTAGTACTATTTGCACACAGGCTTTTACTGCTCTGGATGTTACCCAAAATAAGATCTGGCTGGGCAAAATCCAGAGGAGGGGATCAAAGCTGGTGAAAAGGCTGGAAGGAATATCCTATGAGGAATACCTAAGGATATTTTTGGGTTTGTCTGGTGTGGAGAAAAAGAGGCCAGGGGGTGATGGGCTCATTGCTCTTGAGGGAAGTGGAGAATAAGCTGCTGAGCTCTTCTCCCTGGGATCCAGTGAGAGGACATGTGGGAATGGTCCAAAGCCACTCTGCAGGGGTTCAGATGGGGCTTTAGGAAGCATTTCTTTGCCAGGAGCTGGTTGAACACTGAACAGGCTTCCCAGAGAGGTGGTCGATGCCCCAAGCCTGTCAGTGCTCAAGAGGCACTTGGGCAGTGCCCTTAATAAAGTGCCTCAGCTTTTGCTCCTCCCTGGAGTGTCAGGCACTTGGACCAGGTGATCATTGTAGGTCCCTTACAGCTGAACTGTTCTGTTCTTCTTGCTTTCTATTTTTGAGTGAGGACTTCCTTTTTCCAGCTGCTGCCATTCCAGTCTGTTCTCAAAGAGAATGCAGATTTCTCCATGCAGTCTGAGTACTTTGTACAGCTTGACCTTCTCAGTGATGTAAAAACTACTTGGCCCATTCTTTTGTGTCTCTGACTCCAGAGTTTTGCATCTGTATTCCTTCTGCTTTAGATTAATCCAGGACAATGTTTCTGGATTTCCCTCAAGATTGCAGTTGCATACTCAGATCCACGCCATGATTTACCAGCCTCCAAGAGCAAGGGCTCTTCTATTCTCATGGCTTTCAGAAACTTGAAAAATCCTTTTTTTTTTTTTTTTTAATCCCTGTCCCCTCTCAGCTCTGTGCTCTGTGCTTGCTAATTGCAGCATCTGGCAATTACATTATTTTCTAGAGATTTCAGTGCCCAGGTTGCCACCAACCAGCTGCACTAATGAAGAATCCAGATGTCTGAAACACTGCCTAGAAAGCCTTCAGTAAAATGGAGAGTAGGCCCAAGTGGAAATACTTTAGGCTTATAAATATCTCTTGTGCAAACATTGTTCTTAATACTGAAAATTCTGTGATGTCACTGCTCTTGCTTGTCATTTCTAGGCATTTGTCTTTGTTATTTGGGATTCACATCTGTGTAAGATCCTGTTCTGTCATAAAAGCTTGTCAGGATATAGGCAGTAGCTGTAGAGAGAATGACCTGGTGTATGAAAGACAATGGAATTTCACAGTTGGTGGATTCAGTGTTTCAGTTTATTTTGTAACTCTGTTAGATTTTGAGGCAGGACATGTTCCCTTCATTTCCCATTCTTCTTCAAAAAACCACAAAAAGGAGGAGGGCTCCTTATGTCTTTCACTTTTCTCATTTTAACTGATGAGGTAACAAATAGGATTTTTAGAGATGGTGGATCATTTATCTGGGAAAAAAATATGTATTGAGAACCGGATAAAATCCCCACATCACAAAGATAGAATTTTTAGGATATAATTGTTTGCACCCAGCTAGTATCATGGAAAAGAGTTAGGGCACCTGTTGATTACTTGGGATTTTCCTTATATGTCCTAGTTTACTTATTAAGTTGGGAAAAAAAGATTCTATTCTTAAAAGATAAAATCACCTCTGAGCTTCCAGACTTCATCAGGCTGCTTCAACCTGATCTTCAGCTTTAAAAGAAGGAAAAAATCCTGTAATCTGAAATGTATGATCTGATCTTCCAATAAACATAGAATTTCCAAGATGGTGATTTTTGGCTTTTAACCATGTGGTTAATATCCTTGCTTCGTGGTTGAAACTTTGCCTGTGTATGCAGCTGGCTAAGTTCCTAGATTTCTTTGATTTTAAGAGTTCTGAATTAGTTTTCATTTCTTGACTGGGAAAACCTGGGAATGGAGTGGTGTATAGGAATAGCTTTATATTGCACCAGTTATTGTGTGTAGGTTGACTTCAGTTTGTAGAGGCTTTTTATGTCCTCTCAATGTCCTCCATTAGGACCTGGTTAAGTTAATTAACTAAAATTGTTTTTATCTTCATAATCATCTTGAACCTGTCTTGTCACGTTTGGTGTAATTCAATCAAAAAAACTTGTCCTGAGTATCTGCAATCCAGAAATTAATTTCATTTTATTGCTTGGTCCAGTGCTTTCATTTAAAAGCTCTCTTTGTTCTTCCTTCAGTGCCTCAGTAGGCCAGGGTGTGCCAACACTGCTAAAATACCACCGTGGTCTCACCTACAGAAAGCTTTTGCAGGTCTGGACAGAGTCCTCTCACTGCAGGCATGATCCTGTTCTTAGAATGAAAGTTAAAAATGTCAGCTTTCAAATTCTTTTAATCTCTTCTTTTTAGTGGTGGGGATGGGATTTCATTGTTACTATTCTTATAGTACTTACTAAAATTCACCTAGACACAAATTGTCATCAAATGACAGCACCAGCTGAGTCCAGGAGAGGGAGTTTGAGCCTGCAAATCCGAAAGGTGAAGAATGAATTTGCTCTCCCCTTAGCTGTCACTCACCAACATCTACTCTGTGGGTGGTGTTCAGAACAGTTGGTGTCTTCCTCTGCCTTCTGAAAAACAAACAACAAGAAATTGTTTAATCTGTGTGGTGTGAAGTCTGAAGAGCTTCACCTTTACATTTGCTGCTGGTGGCAAAAGCAGGATAAATGACACCAAGCCAAAGATGAGACACAAAGTAAGATTTTCACTGGCCTAATGCATATCACTAGTTTTATCAATTAACCCAGGGTGTCAGATGGTGTTTAGCATCACTGTGCTTGACAGTTCCCAGAATCTGAAGCTGAAGAGCATCTGCTTTGTTTAATGTTACTTGGAATGGACTCAGATCAGAAATGCCTATCTGCTTGATGCCAAAATATTTGCTTTATTGACTACTTTGTTACTAAGTACTGAGCTGTCTGATGTGGCCTGGGTTTGTTTTTTTGCAGAATCTTGCTGCTGAAAAAACATATAATAACTTAGATATCACGGTGACCCAAGCCCTACAGCACCGCTCTCAGTATTTTGAAGGCGTTGTAAAGTGTAGTATGCTGGAAACACTGGAGACCATTGTGGATAGAATAGTGAAGGCTGAGGTGAGTCCCTGCATAATAAGTTGCAGTTTGTGTTATGGAACTGATAAACAGTACAGATTTATCCTCTTTAAGCTGTTTTGATTGCTTGATGAAATTATTTTTTGAATAATTATGTCAGGTCTCAGTCTGCTCTATAGAGTCAGGCTTTAGATGCTTACAGGGATGTGCAAAATATTTTACAGTATACCTCTGATAATATTCAGTTACTTGCATTTCTGTTTTATGACATTAACTAAACTGAATGCAAAGCTTTCCCAAGTTTCATCATCCAAGCCTGTCATAAGTTTTGCAAACAAATCATTTGTTAAACTCCAGTTTATAGCTTGGCTCAGGAAATTTACTGGGGGCAATTCGTTTTGATGCATGATGGAATCCTGCACTGCTCTTGTAAACTTTTTATCTGTGTGCTGTCCATTCTTTTTCTGCTGTTTATCTTGTTTGTTAGTACTGGGAACCTCCTTAAATGCAGAGGTGAGTGAGTTTGTAGGTTTTCCTCCCCTGTAAGGCTTCTCTGCAGAAGAAAATCAACATTCCCAGTTTCAGTTGTCTCTGAGGTGTGATCAACTCTGTTTAGATGCTTTAATTTAATCATTTGCATTTATTTATTTTTAGGGTTGTAACCAGGCATATACTTGATATGAGGAAAACTTCCACTTTGTTAACAAGCCCTTAGAACCTCATTAGGCAATTTCTATTTGTAACTTTCTGCATTTGCTTGAGCTTCCTCCTGAATTGAATAATTTTAGCATTCCTGATACACAGATTTCAAACTTGGATTATTTTACCTTAAGAAGCTTTAGACATTTGGGTTTTAAGAACAACTCCTACCCTCTTGTTCAGTCTAAACACAGTGAGATTACATGTAAAAATGAGTCAGTCAAAACTACTACAAGGGCTATTTTTAGCTGCCAGGCAACTGCTTGATCTTACAAGCAATTAAACAAATGAAACATTGTCCATTTTTCGTGAATTCGTTATACTGAGAGAGGAATAAAATTATTACATATGTGCATATGCAGAAACTAATAAACCTGTTTAAAATACTACCAACATATTTTTATCAAAAATAAAATATTTTCTCTCAACTTACTAGTGAAGAGAGATAATTCACTTGAGTAAAAATAAACATGTAGTAGGCTCTGAACTTTGGACAGACACTTCCCTGGTTCTGCAGTGGCTTTTACACAGCTTCCTCTGGCCAATAAGCCTCAGGATACAGGAATATCCATATAATTTCCCTACAGTTAGGACAAAAGTTTTGTGGTGTAAAATGTTCCATAGAAGAGGTTTGTAAAGATAAGATCATTATTTGAAAATATGATCTTACTGTTGATAAATCTTTCTCCTGAGTTGTGTCCTTGTGTTTATTTGCATAGATAAATTGAATCCTTTTTCTGTCTTAAACAATCTGTTTAATACAAATTGTTTTAAAACCAGTTTGGCACTCACTTTCCATTGTGTAGCCCTCTGAGAAAAAATAAGTTAAAACCAACTCAGAGATGCCAATATAACAAGTTGTAGTGCCTCTCTGCTGAGAAAGTTAGGAAATATTTTTCAGAAGGAATCCTTATTTTATTACTGTATCTAATTTTTTGGAGACTACAGGCTGAGCTGGGCAGAGACTGTAACTTGGGGAAGAGTGTTTGATGTGAGTGCTACATTTTGAGAGCAGAAGTATTTTCAAGACCTAGATCTCCACGTGCCTGTCACTTCCTATCAGATTCTGTTGCCATGTCAGATAGCTGTGTGCTTTTTCAACATGCACTATTTTCATTTATGTAGGGCAAGCACTTTTGTGTTGCTGTGAAAGTATTGCTATTCCTGACATTTTAACCATTTGGGGTTGTTTTTTCCTACTTGTCTTCATACTGCTTTTCTTCAGGGGTTTTGTTTGTTTCTTTCTTTGTTTTTCTTTGCTTTGTCTCCTTTAAATGAGGTAAATATTTCTCAGACTGTTCTCCCTGCTGGCAGGTTCATCGTTTGGTGGTAGTGAATGAAGCTGATAGCATTGTGGGTATCATCTCCCTTTCTGACATCCTACAGGCTCTGGTACTCACACCTGCAGGTATGGATCTGTCCTTGGGGCTGGGCTTCAGTTATTTCACAGTGATAAATGTCTGATTTTCAGCTTTTGTAACTGATTGTAGTTCTTAAATACACCAGTCATTTCAGGAAAAAGCTGACAGAATATTAATTGTCAGTCTCCTGTTCACTGAGGAGGGCATGCAGAAGCTTCATGAATGTCTCTGTTTCATATATCTTTTCTAGGGAAAAAAAAAAGGTCTTGATTAATGTTTTAAGTGGATGAAGCTGAATGTATAGACAACATCTACAACAGGGCACCTTCCTCACCTTCTGAGTTCCTGTACTCTGGCCAAGTGTGGTCAAAGCTGTGTTTTCCACTAAAAAATGGAGCCTTGGAGCCTTGCTGTTGTCCAGCTATGCTTGGCTGGCACAACTTAAGTCAGAGATGGCACCTCAGCCCACCAGAACTCTTCCAGTATAAAGCTCTCTTGTGATCAGGTTATATCTCTAGTGATCAATCTAAACATGATCAGGTTCCTTTTAACAAGAGTATCCAGTAATGGGTTTATTTCTGCTGCTTTTATCTTGGTTGTTGGGGGGGTTGGTTTGGCTGAGTTTTGTTTGGTTTTGGTTCTAAGTTTTGCCTGAGTTCTTATCCTGCTTTATGTTCTTAAATGTAACTTCACTTTGACCTCATAAATTACTTCAGTGCCACAAGAACTAAAGCAAAGCCCTGTTTTGGCTCTGTGAGGAAGGCAAAATGTCTTGAGGATTATTACCATTTTGCCTCAAAAAAAAAAAAAAAAAAATCAGACAAATAGAGCCAGATACATCCTTAAAAAAAAAGTCTGTATGTGAGCTTAGCTGAAATCTCTTACCTGCCCTGATAGATAACATAATTATGTAAAATTTTTTTCCTTTGTAGACTTAAAAAGAAAAAGTGAATGCACCTTGTTTAAATAGAAATATTTCTGTTCTGAAGAGAAGTAATCAGTGATTCTGCTGGAGGTGTTGTGTCAGTACATCTGGTTCCTTTTAATGATCTGAAAGAGCAAAGCAAGGAACTCAGCTCTCTGTGAAAGCATGGATGAGAAATCAGCCCAGAGGTCTGGGTCAAATGGAATCCTTGTCTGGAGGAAGAAGAGGGAGGTGGAAAGACAGGCAGCCAGTGCCTCTCCAGGCAGAGGAGGGAGTTTCATCCATGACTGGAGAGTAGAAGGATCCCAGGAGAGCAGATTTTAGTGCTAATGGTGCAAAGTGCAGACAGAAAAGATGCATTTGGATGCTGACAAACCAAGAGCTGTGTTGTACTGGAGTTACATGGACACCTACATTGGAACTCTGAGCTGAGCTAAAAGTGCTCTGGAATTACTGCAAAGGGCAGTTCCTGCTCCCACTCTCATGCTCAGAGATCCCTGAGCTGTAACTCACTGAGCTAACAGGAAACTGAGCCAGCAAAAAAGCTGCAGTTTAGTCAGCCTGGCACACTGAACGTGCCCACAGAACAGTCTGGGACTGGGCACAGGGGTTAGAGCAACAGAGAGGGCAGGATGATGCCACTGCAAGAGAGGAGGTGAGGGAAGGTGGTTTTGGGAGCAGTTAAGCATCAGATTGCATTTCCACAGGCAACTGCCCAATTTTAGATTAGAACTTTGCTCCTAAGAACACCAGATAAATCACGTGTCCAGTTCTCTTCACAGACTGGAAAGGAAAATTTATTGACTGGCAGGAATTAAGACCAGCCTGTGTTTGGGAAAAAAGTAACAGTTGTGATGTGAAAACTGGATGTATATAATGAATCTTTCAGTGTTTGATTATACTACATTACAAGTAGCAACTCCAGGTTTCTGGCAAGAGATTTTTATTCTGTAGTGTTGGATGCTGAATCCAAGCTCACCATAGAGTTGTCATTGCCTGGCATGTTTCAGTGCCTGGAGAAGGGGTGAGGTGCTGCAGTCCTGCTGGGCAGGTCTCTCAGATCCCTGCTGTAAGCAAAATCTGCCTCTGAGCCAGGAAAAATGGATCCATCAACACAGTGTAGTTAGACTAAATTCTTTCGTGGTTTGTGCTCAAGCAGGATCATTTTTTGGGGGCTGTTATGATGATTAAGCTTGACTCTAAGCTGAGGGACAGGTTTGGGCTGTGGGTTTTTAGTTAGGAGTTTTTAAACTATTTTTTTTTTGTGCTGGGGAGAATCTTCAAAGGCACTTGGAGTAACCCAGAAGGTTTACTTAGACTTAGCAGTGAAATTAAAGCAGTGATGGTCTCAAGCCTCCCTCATTCTGTCTCACGTTGGCATTTAGCAATCCTGCAGTTTATTCCTTATAAATGTTGTATTCAGTACCCTGATTCTGGTAATGTGATCAGGCAAAGTTGCAGCAATTGGAATGAGCTTCTGTGTGTGCAGGAAATGACAGCTGCTTCCCTCCTCTGTTCCCAGGTGCCAAACAAAAGGAGAACGAGAGCGAATGATTGCTGTGAATGTACACGTTTGTAGGAGAACTTGAACAGAGTTTCTGGGTCGTTTGTCTCAAGAGCAGTGACTGCAGTGGAACAGAGCAGGATGGTTGAGAATGTGTTTTGGGACTTAGTGATGGATGATGAGTCTCTTCCCCCCAGTGATGTCGCAAAAAAAGCAGCATGACAAAAGCTTATGTTAAAATGTAGGCTCGTATTTCAAAATTGTCTTCTTCAAAACATTTGCTGGAAGACTTCACATGATGTCCTTCATTAAAATGCACTGTATTCTGAAACTTTTTCATTTTGTATTTGACAGAAGTCACTGGTCAGCAATGGATATATGTGACATAAGGCAAGTGTATGGCATATTCATATCATAGTGCCTTATGTCAAAATACAGCAATATGTCATCACTGTTGCCCATCACTGTCAAAGGAAGTGTTGTGCTAAACGAGACACTGTATTTGAATGTGAAAGTCTTTAAACCTAAAACCAAATCAGTTTCAGTTCTCATTAGATTTGTCATAAAAGCTGTAATTTGGGTATCGGTAGACTTCTTTAAAACTTCAATGACAGTTTTGTGTTCAATGTTGCATTCTGAACTGAAATGTAAAACAAGACTGATTTAAAAACAGCTTTATTTATTTTTACTTTCATGACAATTTTTTACACATCTTTGGTGGATAGCTAAAATTTCACCATATCCATTAATAAACTGTTGATTGTTATACAAACAAGTGGGAGATTTTTCTCATTATTTAAAACTTTGGAGTTGCAGAAGCTGTGCCCTGTTCACCAGTCTGTGTTACTTGAGCTGAAGATTTCGGAAGCATGGATTGAAGGTGCTCTGTCCTGTCACACACAGACACCATGGAGGAAATGAGGTGCCAGAGGACGATATTTTCACCTGTATTAAAGTGTAAAATGATGTTTGTACAACGAAAACCCGAAACTTTTTATTGTATATGATTTGTACAGAAGTGGAGGAGTGAGGAAAGCCGTGGGGTATTTGCCAATGTAAATGTACTGTAAAGTTTGAAGATGAGACTTTTATAATTGTAGATTCTTGTAGATGGAAGAAATTAAACCCTACAACATCAGTTTGGTTTTAGCAGTTCGTGCCAAGTTCTTTTGCATGTATGAATGTACATGCCTTGGGATCAGTGCAAACCAGGAGTGTTCTTCTTTTTCCTTTGAATTTAAAGGTGGCTTACACTGATGGAATACTGCAGGTAGGACTTCTGTGCTGCACTGGAATAATGCAGGAAAGGGATATATTATTTTTTCATTTGTAAACACGGAGGTAAAAGGTGAACAATTTTCAGTTTGCTTATAAAATGTAAATACAATAGTAGTAGTGAAAAAATTTCTTCAGAACTTTTCCCCTTTCCACAAGAATTTAAATTTTGAACTCAATATGTGAAAACTTCCTTCTTACAGGTATCTTTCATGACTAAAAATATTCCTGTACGAGATGGAAACTGTTCACTCTAGACTTTCTTCCACTTTCTTACCTTGTGAAAAACAAGGTAAGGTCAAGTCTTCTGCAGCACCTTTTCTGACTGGGTAAATATTGACTCTGTTCCCTGCAATTCCTGGTGGTACTGAACTGGAGCAGCTGCTTTGTCCTGAGAGCAACAGCCTGGTGCTGCTTGCTGCCGTCAGAGCTGACACCAGGCCAGCTCTGGTGATCCTCGTGTGGGAGATGGAGTGATTCAAACTAAAAATAGTGGCTCTCATTCTTCATGGGGTACGTGGAGGGGAGAGTTTGTGGTAGGTAACTGATTAAGGGTAAGTGGGCAGTAGTGCTACCTACAAATGCCACACAAACCACGTAGATGCAGCTTTGTGAAAGCCAGGTTCTGCTCCAGCACAGGCACTGCTGCCTCCTCTGGGAGATGGGGTGGCAGGGAGGTGCCCCAAAGCATCCTGACATCTCTATCACTTGTCTGCATGAGCACATTCTTCAGCCCTCTGGTCTAGGTATCTTTTAAAGATAAGGGTTGAACAACTGGTAGTTTTTTTATATATATTTTATAGCACAAGTTCCTCTGTCCCTGTTCATGCAGATGCTGTGGGCCTGCCTGCATGCTGCAGTGTGCAGAAAGCCAGAATGAATTTGCACTTTTCAGATAACCACGTACAAGCTTCCCATTTTCACATTATTACAACTGCTGTTGACGTGCTGTGGACACAGGGCTTGCAAAATTATGGAGAACAGCCTCTTCAGTGGTACAAAACTGTGTCTAGACAATATTCACCCTTCCTTTCTGGAATCCAGCTTGGAAATCTGCATTTGTGAGTGGCAGAACCGTGAAGTGACCCCAGCAGCACGGATAAACAGCAGTGCCATCAAAATACACTCTGCTTGTGCTGGCACAAGTGCCAGTGCTGATGCAGTAAACAAAGCTAAAGAAATCGTGTCGTTTTTAATATACATCATTTTCTACAGAGCTAGAAAAATGCTTGTTCCAGCATAAGGAAGGGACAGGAGTAAGTAAATGAGGGTAGAGAGAGGAGGGGTGACTCAGCAGCGCTGCTGCATGTTCCAGATTAAAGGGACAGTGTAACTAAAGCTTCAGTCTAGGGCTCTTCATGTAGCTCATTAGAGGTCTCAGCCATGAAAAAGAATTAATAAAATGTCATTAGACTCCAGTTCTTCTGCATTCTCCCCTCTGGACAGCCAACAAGCAGTACCTATAGATCTGAGACCACAGCAACAGCTCCAGAAGCTCCTTTTTTCTTGTCACAGACAGGACCATGCTGCAGCTGGAGGTGTCAGTAAATGTCCCCTGTGACTCCTGAAAGCCTGTTCAGTAGTGCAGGTGAAGAAATGGGTTCTGTTTTAACCAGCAGGACTGTAATAACACGTGATTGATGCCTTTGCTTTCCTGTGCATTTCCTTGCCCAGCAAGAGATGTCTGTGGAAGATAATTATTCTGAAGGGCTTGACTTGGAAGGGCTTTTACCTACTCTGGATATTTTTAACTGCTTAGGTGTAAGAAAATGTTTCTTAGTAGACTTCAGCCCTCAGTCTTTTTCAGTACCTAGAGATGCTCTGAACTGGGAAAAATCACCCTTTGCTGACATTGATGAAAAACATTTTCCTGTTTTACTTCTGGAGTCCTTTAGGTAAAAGGTCTGAGATCAGACAGTATTTGCTGCTTGAAGTGAATTCCAATTGTGTATCTCAGGCCTATTCATCTTTTATTAAGGGATACTGTTGTGCTGGGAATGTTGGAGTAAAACAGAAAGAACAAGCCTTGATTTCCAGGGCCTGAGCTCTTGTCCTCATGGCAGACAGGAGGAATCTGACTGAAGCAGTTCCAAGACTCCACATGAAGAACACTCCTTGCCAGTTTAAGAGGGAGCATAGGTTAAGTTGGAAATTTTCAGTTTTGGTCTAGCTAGATGTGAAACCACAAGGGCTTAATCCTGTCTCATGGCAGGCCCTGTAACTGCTCCCAGTGAGCTCTACAGGCAGCTTTGGAAGTAACCAGTTTAATTCTAAAGTGTCTGTGAACTTTCACCCATATTGAACACTTATTAAGGATAATTTCCAGAGGAAAATGCCATTCCAGATAATTTAATGTTATCCTTGTACCCACATAATGCATTTATGCAAAAAGAATGTTCTGCAGACACTGCTCTTTATTCTTCACTTGAGGACTTAATTTAAATGTGGTTTTGAAAGTCACTTTCTTGGTACTCATTTGTTTTCTGGTGGTTGCAGTCAGACCTGTTCCTGTTGAAGTGAATGGGCAGGAGGTGACCTGTACTCACACATCAAACTCATTCCTTTAGAAAAAACCCTATGGAGCGTGTGTCCCTGCCAGCTGCACACCAGGACCTCTAGGGCATCAACCCCTGGTGTCAGCAGCCCCTCTGAACTGAGCTAGTCCCTTAATTTGCTTCTACCAACATTTTGCCAGCGTTTCTATCCTGAATATTGCAAAACACACCGTGAAAAGGCAGGAGGGAGCAGGAACAAGTGCAAGGCTGAACTGAATGTACTTTGTAACCTCTGCGGGCAGCAAGGGCTGTGCTGTGCCTGTGGAAGCACGCCCAGTGCAAACACTGGACACACTTCAAAACACTCCTTGGGAAGGTCCTGCTTTGCTGAAGGACAGAGCAGGTAGTTGTGCTGGTAATTGCTGCTGCAGGAATTGAAGGTACAAGTCAGGGCTGTTGAGTAGCCAGGTGGCTGTGGGTTTGCACGTACTGGATTAGCATAAAAATATTTGGCTGTTGAGTTACTTTAACTACATGAAATCTATTGTGGTTCTTCATCAGGAAAAAGTAGATATGGGCAACAAAAAAAAGCCATGCACCATTTGTCCAGCCTCTCTCAAAACATCCTGGTCTCCCCACAGACACACCACCTCCTGCTTGCTGTTTTCCCCTTTGGTATCTTGTCTTTCAGAACCACATCTGATGCGTTGCATTCTTTGAGCATGTTACCTCATTTACAATAATATTAATGTCATTTATCATCTGAACTGATCCCAAAGCTGTGTTTAATTTGAGGGAGTACCTGTCAGAGGTAGATAGGGGAAACACCTGGAGCACAGCCAGTGCAGAGGCACACAGGGTACATCACTTGTCCCGCAGTTCTCTGAACTCCTTTGGAGCTCAAAATTTGCAAATACTGTAGACGTGAGGAGGCTGCAGTAGGAGCAGAGAATGAAGAGGCAGAACCCTCATTCCTAATGCAAAAGATGCTATGGAATGCTGCCCTGGGAGAACAACCTGAGCATCACACCTGGATGGTTACAAGGGGGAGAGGATTTCAGCAAGGGGGTACCTGCTGTGTGAGGCTGTTCAGCCCTAAATCCATAAACACTAAGGTTTCAGATAATGCACAATGCCTGCATTAGACATTCACAGGTACAGGTACAGGTGTGCTGTCCCTCTCTCAAGGCACTCCAGAAGTGTTTAGATTTCACCTGGGCAGGAGAAATGCAGTAACAGCCTTACCACAGTCCAGATCCTCTCACTTCTGCTTAAGCTGCTACCTAAGAAGCAGCATCCAGAGTGCTGCCAAAGGCCATCAGCAGTGTCACCCAGCCCTAGAGCATGGAAAAACAACAAACTTCCCTCAAAGCTCTGTATTTCCCTGTATTCCCAGTGTCCCAGCCAAAACAAAATGAAGTACTTACAGGATCCTGTTGGAGGAAGGATTATTAGCCAATTCTCTCCAAAGGAAGAGTGGAAGAATAGGAAGTTAAAGGCTTTTCCAGGAAGGATGAGTTGTATTGCTGCTGACAAGCATCCTAAGGTGAGACAACTCCATTACAATTTGGCACAATAAAGCCAATAAAGGGGGAGGAACAGAAAACCTGCAGTAGTGAACTCCCCTAAAGAAGCACAGAGTGAGCCAGGGGCAAGTTAAGAGAAACCAGATAAATAAATAGACATGGCTCCAAAAGGAGAATGGGATAAGAAAAAGAGAGTAAGGGAAAAGACTTAATCAAAGAAGTGGAGGGAACAAAGCCAGAAACTCCCATAAAATGCAAAAAAAAAAAAAAAAAAAAAAAAAGCTGA
>VZUI01048758.1:0-55745 GCA_013401135.1 Cettia cetti | reverse complement strand
CACCCTTTGCCATCACAGTGTGTTAAACAGAGCCTGTTAAAAGGGCCCGGCCCGGGGTCGCGGCGCCGTTATCGGGCGGCAGCCCCGGGCACCGCTGTCCCGTCCCGCGGGGCGGATGCCGGGGCTCTCGGCGGCGCAAACCGCTTTACCGGGCGGAGCGGTGGCTACCGGGCGCCCGGCGGTGTCGCTCGGGAGTCCCGGTCCCCGCCGTCCTTCCGTCGGGCGGGTCCCGGGGCCGCGCGGCGGGAGCGACCGCCCGGGTCCCCCCCCGGTTCGGCTGCCGCGTCCCGGATCGCGGCGGTGCCGCTGCCTGGCCCCGGCATCCCGCACCCGGTGCGTCCCGAGGGACAGACTCGGCTCGGGGCTGCGTGCCCCCGGTGGGACGGCCCGGGAGCGGGGCCGGTCCATGACCAGGGCGTGGAGTTCGGAGCTTGGGACCCTCCCGGTTCCGCTGCCGGTGCTAGCGGCTTTGCCGTGCCGGGGCGGCGACAGGACAGCGTGAGAGGCCGTCCCGAGACCCTGGACCGGGGCTTTATCAGCCCTGCCAGCGCCTCGGAGCCGTGCGGTGCCACCGCTGTCGCCTCTCCCGCAGCGGCGCGGGAGTTTCCACCTTCCCCTCGCACGATGCTGAACGTTCCGTGGGGAGTGGGGGCCGCGCGGTGTTTGTAACGGGGAACCGAGCTTGGAAGAGCAATTGGACGAATCCGTGGAGGATAAACCCCGATGGCAGCCGCGTGCTGGAGCTGGTGCTGCCCGAGGTGCCCAGGCGCTCGCTGGCTCCCGCAGCCCGAGGGTTTGCCCATCCACGGCTGGGAGCCCCATGGACTTGTGTCCGAACCAGAATCGAGTGCCTGAGGAAAGAGGGGGGCACAGGGGGTCTAGGGCGGGGGTGGGCTCTGCTTTGGAGCAGGGTGAATCCTGCTTAGGAGGGGAGCGACTCCCGCCTGGCAGCGCAAGACCCGTCCCTGCCCCCATCCCTCCCTTCCATCTTTCGCCGTTTAGCAAACCTCAAGCACAGCTAATGAGAGCACGAACCCAAATAAGCGTCACAAGAGGCTGGTTTGCAGAGGCGGAAATTGCAAAGAAATCACTCACAAAAAAAAAAAAAAAAAAAAAAAAAAAAAAAAAAAAAAAAAAAAAAAAAAAAAAAAAAAAAAAAAAAAAAAAAAAAAAAAAAAAAAAAAAAAGAAAAAAAGAGAGAGAAAAAAAAGAAATCATGTAACTGATTCGCTGGTGGGTCACGGAACAAACAGGCTTTTGAGTCAGAGGGATCCAGTGCTGCGGGTCTGGCCCAGACCCAAGGGCTGGGGCAAGTGCCCTGTGCTCCAGCTGCTGGCTCAGATGCTCCTTGCAGAGGCCGTGGGTGTCAGGCTCCCGTGTCAGGGAACAGTTCCATCCCTCTGTGGGGCCACTGGCACATGCCAGGAGATCCAGCCCTTCCAGCAGCCAGCCACTGGCCCCACTCTGTCTGCTGCCCTGGGCTGGGACCCCCTCTCTGTGGGGCCAGGTGGGAATTGGGCAGAGATTCAGGCAGGGGCAAGAGAGAGACAAGCTGCAAGCCTGGCATCCCCCAGAGCATCACGGGCAGTGCTGGGATAACTGGTCCATCCCTGTGGCCCAAGTGCTGGATTTGGAGCCTGTTGGCAGAAGAGGGCTGGCAGCAGCATTGGGGTGACCGTGGGAGCACTGAGTTGCCATGCCAGGGACCCTTGGAGATGCCTGCTGTGGGACAGCTCTTGTGCCACAGAAGCCAGCACAGAGCATCTCTTGGTTCCCCAGCTTGTCCCAGGCACTGGAGTGACCCCTGTACCTCTGTCCAGCCACAGGAGGCTCTCACTGCCCTTCACAGGGGTCCTGGCACAGAATCCCTCACCCTCTGCCCTCTCCACAGGTGGAATCTGCTGGCTGCAACAGGGGAAGGAGGCCAAGTGCACCATGATCCTGAAGACAGGTGTGACGTGGGAGGAATGCTGTGCCAACGGCAACGTGGATGTGGCCTGGTCTAACTACACCTACCCAGGCAACAAGATCAGCCTGCTGGGCTTCCTGGGGCTGGTGACCTGCCACCCCTGCAAAGGTGAGGAGGTTGGGGGATGAGAAGCTGTTGTGGGTCTGAGCTGTGCCCATGGGGAACGTGTGGAGCCCTGGGGGCAATACTCAGGGCTCTGCACTCCGGGTGATGCAGCAGCACAGAGCTGTGCTGCCCCTCACCAGACAGGGCTCTCCTTGGTGGTCTGGGACAGCACAGGGACCCCAGGGACTGCTGGCCCCATGCTCCTGCTGCTGCAGCTCCTGGATGGCTGCTGCTGTGGATCAGGGCTGGCGGGACAGCTGTGTCCCCCGGCTGCTCTCGTTTGGAGTGTATTTTAGTTGCTGTCCCAGTGGAGAGGGATGCATGACCCAGGTCTTGGCTGGGCAGCCGAGTGCAGGGAGAGGATCTGGGGCTGGCTGTTCCCAAGTTAACCCCTCTGCTCGGGGGCCTCCCTCCCCTGCCCTCGCCACGGCTGCTCAGAAGGAAACTTCATCAGGTTTTTCTAAGGAAAAAAGATCGATTTCTTCCCCTCCGTTGCCCCTGGCTCCTCCCAGCGCGTGTGTGAAATGGCTTTATGTAACGGGCAGTTCCAGAAGTGGAAACTCTCCAGCTGTGAGTTCCAGCCCCGCCAGATGTTTTGGCGTGTGCCGGAGCTGCGGCTCCTCCAGCACTTGCGTGGCTGTGTGAGAACACAGCTCAAGGACCTGCTGCCCACAGGAGGCAGGAGCAGGGCTTTGCAAGGTCATGTTGTTATTTGCTTAAAGGGGAAAAGATTTTAAACAAAACCGCTTCCCCCAGCGCGCTGCACCCCTCAGCACCGCCACAACGGCAGCTCCTCAGGCCTGTCCTGCTGCAGCTTGGGGCTGCACACTGTGCCAGCCAAAAGCTGAGTGAGATCCTGGCCCCGACCCCAGCCGTGCTTGGAGGGAGCTGGGAGCACTGGGACCCTCTCCAGGGGCTCCCCTGTTCTGGAGGCAAAGTACAGTGGGGATGGGCAGCCCTCAACCAGGAGTCTGCACTCACCTCACTTATGGGAGGTGGAGGACACAGAGGGGGCTGCCAGTGGCCACAGACCATGGTGGGGGCTGTGGTTCCTGGGTGTTTTTTGGTGTCTGACAGCAAGATCTTTGAGGAAACCACTGGAGAGCCTGGCCAGCACGTGCACCACAACCCCCCACCCTCAGCCAGCCCCTGCCTGTCCCATCCAGATGGAGCTGGTGCTGCTCCTCACCAGGCTCCAGAGGCCTTGGAAAAGGGTGGATAACAGGAGCTGTGCTCCCACTCCCTGAGCTTGGGAGGCTGGGAGAGGTTACTCCAGGATAAAGTGGGCTGCAGCAGGGGCAGCCAGGGATGGTGCTGACCAGACCCTGGGGGCTCTGTAAATGGGTCTCTGGGGGGAGATGAAATTCCTGGCTCCAGCTGCTGGGGACACGGTGTCCCCCCCAAGGACACAGTGCAGGGGGAAGCCAGGCTGCAGGGTTGGGGTCACAGGCAGATTCTCCAACTGCTCCAACTCTCCCTTACTGGGATAGTCTGGATGATTGGACTCTGCACTGCTGGCAATGACACAGAGTGGAGGTGATGAGGGTCTTGTTTGCTCTGGCAGCCTTGGGACACAGAGCTGTCCCCCTCTGTCCTGGAGTCCCCCAGTCTCAGCCTTCTCTTCCCTGGGACAGACTCCAGCTATGAAAATCAGGGAGCAAAATGCGAAAGTGTTTCCCAGCAGGGAATTTCCCCCAGTGACAGCTGGGCCAAGCAGACAGGGAATTTCCCTTTCTTCCTTCTCCTTCTTCTCCTTGTCCTCCTCTTTCTCTTTCTCCCCCTCCTCCTCCATGTCTCCTAAGGTGGCCCATCTCCCACAGGGAAATCCCCCTCTGTGCCTCCCAGAGCTCCCAGCACACACCCTGTCTGCCAGGATCCTTCCTGCTGGGGCTGAATCCCCAACTTGGGAAGCCTTTTGGTCCTGCCCTGTGCTCCTCTTCATGGGTGCTGCTGGGTCCCAGCAGTGCCTTATGTCCTGGAAGATATGGGGGTGTTTTGGGGGTGAGGGATGTGTGCGCTTTGGGAGGCAAAGGCGAGTGCAGCTGCTCCAGCCAGAGCCCCCCATCCCTGCTGCTGACCCCTTTGCCTGTCCTTGCAGAGGCACCAGCGTCTGGGCCCCTGGACACCAGGATGGGCCCCTGCCAGCGTGGGCACAGTCCCGGGGCACTGGCAGGACCCCCTGAACCTGGCCCCCGCGCTGGCCGGGAGGTGACCCGGGGGGACAAAGCTTCTGCCTGTCTGGGGAGCAGCTCTGGCTGCTGCCTCCCGCTCTTGTGTTCCAGTCCTGGAGCGAGACAGGGCCGGGCATTGTCTGCTGGGAGCGGCGCTCCCCATCGCCCCGACAGCTCGGGAAGCCCGGCTCCTTCTGGAGGAACTGAGGCCTTGTAGAGATAGATTTTTTTCCATTGCACAAGAAAAAGAAACGTCTCCTTCCAGAGAATAAATAGATGGGAAGGAGTGAGCTGGTGCTGAGCGGAGCCGAGGCTCCGGCTGGGGTGAGCACTGGAGGATTGTGTGGAGTGGCAGCCAACGACCTGCTCCTTGGCAGAGCTGAGCAGATCCAGATGCTGCTGGGACAGCTCGGCGTCAGCACACGTGCTGTCACCCGATACTGTCCCTGTCCCACTCGGTGTCACCCTGTGGGGCCGGGCAGGACGGACCCTTCCCTGGTGGGTGACAGCCGCTGCCGTGTCCTCACGTGCTGCTGCTGCCCTCTGTCCCCAGAGAGCTGCGAGGGGGTGGTGTGCGGCCCCGACAAGGTCTGCAAGATGAAGCACGGGCGTCCCCAGTGTGCCTGTGCCCCCGACTGCTCCAGCCTGCCCCGCAAGCTGCAGGTCTGTGGCTCCGATGGCTACACCTACCGGGACGAGTGTGACCTGCTGACAGCCAAGTGCAGAGACCACCCCGACCTCGAAGTGATGTACCAGGGCAAATGCAAAAGTAGGTGCAGTCGTGCCCCTACTCCACTGCATCCCATCCCCATCCTGTCCCTCTCCTGTCCCCATTCCCTGTGGTACGAGGAGGGAAGGTCTGTCCTGGTACAGGGCCCTGCAGGACATGGGTCTCATTGCCCCTCCAGGGGACATTGCAGCTTGTTGGTGCAATGGGGTTTGGCCTTGCCACAGGCTGAGCACTAACAGTCCCTAAAATGTCATTTACAAACGTCAAGCCCCTTTTTTTCCTCTTTTGTAAAGTGTGCAGTGATCCTCCCAGCCCTGCCAAGAGCTGTCAGAAGGATTATGGTTATTTTTCCAGCCCTCCTTTCTGGAAGGCTTTGCCTGTCGAGCACTGGGCTGCACAGGGAAACGTGGGGCAAGAAATGGGAGTTGGGAGCTGCAGATGCCAAATCTTCCAATCCATCAGGGAAAGAGAGCAGGGTGGAGGGACGATGGGGGTGCACGAGCCTCCACCCACCCCAGCAGAGCCCTGTGCAGGGCCTGATCCCGCTGCGCAGGCTCCCTCCACCCCCGTGCGCCCTCATTCCAGCGCTGGGTCCGCTCCAGGGTGACCCTGCCCTTCCCTCTCGCCGGGGCCAGCACGGCAGCTGCCAGCCTGGCTGCAGTGGCTGCTGCTTCCCTGCCAAGGCACCTGCGTGCGGCCGCTGGCCCAGCCAGGTCCCGCTGCGCCGAGCGGGCTCAGCCCCGCGCTCTGCTGCTGCAGCTGGGCCTCGGCTCCTCCCGTATGGCAAAGCTCTGGCCAGGGCCGAGCCTGGGGACTCAAGGTCATGAGCTCCCATGTGCTCAGGATGCCGGCCCTGCCAGCCCCTGCCCTTGGGAACATCGCTGATAGGGGGGATCAGGACCCTCCGGCCCCTGGCTCTGCTCTGTCCCCCGGTAGCAAAAGGAGGGAGGGGGCTGGATTTCCCCCAAGCCTGCCTGGGGTGAAGTGGCTGTGGGAAGGGGGTGGCCACCCCTGGGGTGACTCCAACCCTGTGCTTCCCTGCAGAGTCCTGCTCCAGCGTGGTGTGTCCTGGCACCCACACCTGCGTGGTGGACCAGACAGGCAGCGCCCACTGCGTGATGTGCCGGACGGCCCCCTGCCCTGAGCCCACCAGCCTGGACCACGCCCTCTGCGGCAACAACAACGTCACCTACCCCTCGGCGTGCCACCTGCGGCGAGCCACCTGCCACCGCGGCCGCTCCATCGGCGTGCGCCACTACGGGAGCTGCTCAGGTGAGCAGGGCGGGGCAGGGGCCAGCGGGCACGGACCCCCAGAGCCTGCTGGCCCCTCACACCCCCCTCACCACCTCTCTGTGTTTCCAGCTGCGGCCAAATTCTCCGCAGAGACGGACAGCGTGGAGGAGAACTACGTGTGAATCGTCCCTCGGCCGAGCTGGGAGACAGGGGCATTATGTGTATATTGTACAAACCATATACCTGATATTTATTAAGATAAAAAAAAAAGATCCTTATTTATCCCTGTGTATGTTAAGCAGTCGCAAGGGGCTCGATTCCCACCCTGCCTGCCGGGGAGCAGGGGAGGGGGGCTCGTGGCCGGAGCAAGGCCGAGATGCCCTGGGATGCTCCTGTGCCCTGCTGGTGCCTGGCAGAGTGGCCGGTGCCCTTCCCTGCTGCCGGTGCACTGCAGAGGGGTGTCCATGGGCCCCCCCCACGTGTCCTTGGCCTGCAGCCCTGGGCCTATTTATTTTTGGATTAATTCTCGGTACTCTGCTGACGTTTCTGGCCAGGACCTCGAGGTCTAGAGGGAATCTGTGCTTTCGCCTTCCCTGAGGGGCTCGGCCCCAGCTGCCAGTGGCAGGAAAGGCAGTGCACGCTGCATCAGATTGGAGAGAGATAGATATATATTTTTATATATATATTAAAAAAAATATGTATGTTATTGTCTCCTAAAGTTTCGGCATGTGTGTGTTCAAATGGATTTCAGTTTAGGTTTTCCTAGGCCCGTTCAGACCAGGCTCCCACCATCTTTGGAGGTGATGCCAGTGCCCTGAGGGTTGGTGAAGGCAGCCTTGGCTGGGGGGCACAACAATCCCCCTCCCCAGAGCCCATCACCCGGGGCAGCTGCCCCCAGCCCTCCTAATCCCTGCCTGCCAGAACAGCTTTGGGCACAGCCTGGGCTGTGGGGGGAGCTGGCCCTGTCCACCCCCACCCCAGGACCCCTCACCGTGGCTGCGTGGCCCCACACCCCCTGCTCTGCCCACACCTGTATTTATTTTTACTCCTTCTCTCATTTCTTCCGTTGTCACCTGTGTAAATACCAGCTCAGCTCTGACACCAAAAAGCTCTTGACTTTATATAAATATCATATATATATTATATATAAAAATACCTTATTTTCTATTTTTGTATGATTGGGTTCTGACTCCCGAGGTAGACGCTTTGGGAACATCCACATTCCCTATTCCATATTGTTGGGGCATTTTATGGCTGTGTTATGATTTGGATTACAATTAAAAACCAGAATAAACAGTGGTGCCTGTCCGGTTTTGTTGGTAGGTTCTGGGGTCGCAGGAAACGTTGTTTCCCCTTGGGGCTCTGCATTCATACAGGGTCTGGGGATGCAGGGAGCCCCCTGCAGCCACGAGGAGCCGCATCCCATCGGCTCCAGCTGCACGCTGGGGTTTTGCAGCCCAGCCGCGGCTGCTGTGTGCGGCGGGAGGGGAGAGCGGGGAAGAGCAACCCGCAGATAAATCTGTTCCCAATCTCGGGCCGTGCCATGAGGGTTTGGTATTTCACAAAACAATTCCTGCCGGTAATTGGGTCCCGATGTGGGATGTTTCCCGGGCAGCAGCCTGCGGCTTGGCGTGCTCAGCTCCACGGGAACTGCTGCCGGATCCCCCTCGGCCGCATCCCCCGTGCCGGCACAGCCCCTGACCCCCGGCCAATCCCCTCAGAGCCGTGACCGGCCCGGGAGTCCATCACAGAGAATCGTGGAACCTTTTAGGTTGGAAAAGACGTCTAAGATAACGCGGGGTGGGCATGGGGGCTTCTCCTACAGCCCCTCTCTGCTCACCCAGCGCAGCAGTGTCCCCCTGCCTTTGGGGCTGGGTGTCCAGGAGATCTCAAAACGCTGCCCGTGCCTTCCTAGGTGCCACCACACGCGCTGGTGTGTGGCCCGGGTTCCTCCACGGCCGCCCGCAGCGCTTCCTGCCCACGGCAGCTGCCGGTCCTGCCCGCCCCGCCGCAGGGTTCGGTCCCCGGAGCGGCTGGCGGGTGGCTCCGTGCCGAGCCCGCGGGCACCGGCTGCGGCGGCAACGGCAGATCCTGTGATGAGCGGGAGATTTCAGCTTCCAAAACACGGCTGTGAGTCAGGCGCCGCCTTCCCACCGGTTTTTGGGTGGTCTGGGACAAGCCGGGACAGGCGCCGGCTCTCCAGGCTCCCTGCCATCGCGGATGCCCTGGGGCTGGCAGTCCTGCCCCGGCATTCCAGGGGGTCTCTGCCCCACGCTGTCACTGCCAGCACCCCACAGGGATCTGGGGCTTCTTTGGAGGCTGGCAGCCTGGCAGGGGTCTGTCCTCTGCTGGATGTCCCCAAGGCCACCGGTGCCTGCGGCTCGCATCTCCCGACCCGGTGCAAGGCCCTGCAGCTGCCACGGCGTGCCAGCAATTTGTAGCTAAAACAAACAGCCGGGAGCTGGGAATGTCTGGGTCTGTCCCCGGAGACACCGGGCAGAGCCACACGTGTCTCAGCTGAGACCCAGCAGCGGCTCAGCACACGTCTGCCGGCCACTGCGGGCACCCAGCGCCCGCCTGTGCGCGGGGGAGGCGGGTGAGGCTCCCGACCCGATCCCTGTGGGCTCCGCCAGCGCAGCTGGGAGCCCGCCTGCCCCCGGGGGGTGTCTGTGGTTCCCCTCTTTGTGGGGGGGGGTCGGTGGGGAGGGTGCGGTGAGGGACGGGATGGAACAGGATGAGGCGGGACGGGATGAGACGGGGTGGGAGGGGATGGGGAGCCACACCCCGGCGGGAAGGCAGCTGGGGATGCTTCTGGGGTGGCAGCACCTGGGTGCAGATCCTGCTGCTCTGCGGCAGGAGCTGCACTCCCCCCGCTCCTGCAGCCTCTGCTCCATCCACACATGCCCAGGACAAGTCAGGGGGGCCAAAACACAGAGGGGGAGCAGTGGGATGGGGACTGAGGGTTTATTGAGGAAGGTAAATGTTGCCACTGTGGGAGGATGCACGAGGGGCTTCTGGCAGAGCCTAAGGGGTACGTAACACCCCTTGCCAATGAGCAGAGAGGGGCTTCTGCCCTGACCTGGGTCGAGAAGCCCTGAGCATCAGCTCCCAGCCCCTCCAGAACTGGAGGATGTGGAAATTCTGGCTCTTTTCTCCCCTCCCATGAGACATCTCAGCCCCTCTTCCCACAGCCTGCCTGCTCCCAGGGTTCCCAGCCACACTAGGGCTTCAGCCAGCCCTTCCTACGGCGGAACCCTCGCACTGTGTGATGCACCCAGTCAATGTAGTTGGAGATCTTGGTGTAGATGTCGGGGAAGCGGCGGTCCCCACATCTCTGCCCAGAGAAGGAGACGATGCCATAAACCTTGTTCTTGAAGACCAGAGGTCCCCCGGAGTCACCCTGCAAAATGAGGGGGTGGGAGGGAGATCTGAGGGTCTCCCTGTGGGGGCCAGGGGTCAGGGGTCAGGGTCAGGGGTCAGGGTGCACTCACGGCACAGACACCCTGCAGCGTGGCGTTGCGGCTGGCCCCGCACAGCATGTTGGCCGAGACCTTGCCCCTCCACAGCGTCCGGCAGAGGCTCCGCCTCACGATGGTCGTGTTGGTCTCCATCAGCTCGGCGGGCTCGTCTCCAAAGTTGGAGGTGTCCCCCCAGCCCACCACGTAGCAGACAGTGCCGGGCTTCAGGTCGACGCGTGGTGAGGGCAGGCGGATCCGCTTCACGTACGCGTTCAGCATGGCCGACCTGTTCAGCTGCGTGGGCAGCGAGGGCGTGGGGCAGAGCCCCCCCAGCTGCTCCTGCCTGGTTCTCCCTCACACCCCAGCTCACCCCTCCGGCTGACCCCTCCGCAGCCCTGCCCTTCCCTCCTCAGAGGCCCCCCCCTGCCAGCCCCCCTGCACTGGTCCCAGTCTGCTGTAGAGACCGGCTGCCCGGGAGCCGCTGACCCGGACAGGGTCGGTGTGTCCGCAGTGCCTCCATCACACCCCACGGCGCCGTCCTGCTTCTCCGGAGAAGCACTGACATCTAGTGTCGGCTCGGCCCCTCGTGGGGCACCCCAATTCCTCCCGGCGCCCTGGGGCCGTGGGGCACCCAACCTCCCTCCCGGTGCTCGGGGGCCGTGGACACCCCAGCTCCCTCCCAGCGCCTCGGGGCTATGGGGCACCCCATCTCCTCCTGCACCCCAGGGCCGTGGGGCACCCCAGCTCCCTCTCACACCGCAGGGCTGTGGGATACCCCACCGTGCCCCGTGCAGGCTCACCTGGAGCAGGCGGATGTCGTTGTCCACGGCACGGGGATTGTAGAGTGGGTGGGCGATGGACTCGGCCACGCTGAAGATCTGCTGGGACTCCTCGGGCTCCTGCAGCCGGTGGGCTCCCAGCACCACACGCACCGAGGGGCTGCGCCTGCGGCCAGGGCGGGGCTGAGAGGGCGCTGCTGTGGCTGGTGGCCACCGGGGAGGGCGGGGTGGCCAGGGGGACTCAGGGAGGGGCACAGGTAGGAGGGGGCAGTTTAACCCCTTGGGACGGGGTTATTGGTTAGAAGGGGCCACACGCCATGCCCCGGGGGCACGTGTCCCACGCGGGGACGAGGCTCACCTGGGGATGAGGCAGTGGGCAGCTGTCATCACCCACTTGGGCCACACCAGGAAGCCCCCGCAGACGTGCTGCCCGTCCACCTGGATGGAGGCGATGAAGGGCCGGGAATGGGGTGCTGCTGCCTTCCCCCCGATGATCTGGCTCCCCTGGGTGCCTGGTGGGTGCCGGTGATCGTTGGCCTCCCCTGTGCCACAAGGGAAGTCCAGGGTTCCTCCCTCCCACCCTGGGGATCTGCCCTGGCACCCCAGATCTCTCATTACCTGCCGGGGCCAGAGCTGGGAGCAGGATGGAGCCTCCCAGGCTGAGGATGAAGAGCCCAGCTGTGACCATGGTGGCACTGAGTGGGCCACTGCCACCACCGCTGGGGCTGCTCGGGGTGGGGGTGCTTAAATCCCGCCAGGGGCTGAGCCCTGGGATGGGGGCGGGTGTTTCCCTCCTGCTTCCTCCTCTCCGGCTGTTGCTGCTTTGTGCAATTCAGGGGGTCGGGGGCCCTGGCAGCTCTGTGCAGCTTCCCCGGAGTGGGCCATGGGGAGCAGAGCAGCTTCTCAGCCCTGACTCCTCTTGTGCCTTGAGCTAACTGGGATGAAACCCCTCTCCGCAGGGAGGTGGCAGCAGCGGGGCCCCAGGACATCTCTCGGACTCGAGAGTGTCCCCGGGGCTGCTGTGGGTGACACAGGGACTGTGCTGTGCTGTGTCTGACACCCCTTTCAGCCCCTCCAGAGCCCCAGCGGCTCTGGGATGATGCTGTGGGCAGAGGGGCCGTTTCCTCACTCTGTCCTGCATCAGCCTGGAATGCAAATCGGGGTGCCGGGGGTGGGGAGCATGGAGGTGGGGGGTTACGTTGACCCTCACAGCAGAGCCAGGCTGGCTTTGGGGCCAAGTGCAGAGCTCTTGCCCGGCAGTGGGCAGATTTCCCAACCGAGGGTGGCTTCCTGTGGCAGTTTGCCCATTATGGCCGTTGGGTTGGGAAATGGGGGAGCGCAAAGGGGGAGCAAAGAGTCGGTGGTTCCTGCAGTGGGGCAGGACGGAGCATCCACAGGAAGGGCTTACACACTGCCAGGGGCTGCTTTCACGGACGGGCTGTGAACGCAGCCCCTCCAACGCGCCCCGCATCGGGCACTGCACAGCCGGGACCCCCTTCGGGACCCCCAGCAGCTGCCACAGCCCCGGGAGCCCCCGAGGCCGGGTGGCGGCGGTGGGACCCACCTGGGACCCCCAGGAGCAGATGAAAGCCCGGCGAGCCCCGAGGCCGGATGATGGGCGGCGGCAGTGGCGGGGCGCGCCCGGCAGACGGAGCTGTGCGGGAGGGAGGCGGGAGCACCGGCGCGGTCCCGACATCCCTGCGCATCCCGCAGCCCCGCCGGGGATGCCGCCGCCCGCCGGGCCCTGAGCGCCGGGACGCCGGCGGCCGCCGGCCCCGCTCCGCCGCCACCCCCGCCCCTGCCGGAGCCGCCGCCGGGACCATGGAGTGAGTACCGGAGCCGCGCCGGGACCCCGGCACCGGGCCGCAGCCCCCACCGGCCCCGCCGGCTGAGACCGCAGTACCGGGGAGGGGGGGAGCGGGGAGCGGGGGCCGGGGCTCGGGACCCCCGCACCGGGGCTGCGGGAAGCTCGCTCCGCCGGCTCACGGAGCTCGTACCGGGGCCTCGTACACCCCCGATGCCGGGGCTGGGGAGTCCGAACCTGGGGTCTCATATCCCCCTGCTCCTGGGCATTCAGCACCCCAAAACCGGAGGCTCTCATCCCCCTGATTCGGGGGATTCAGGACTCCAATACTAGAGGTTTGTATCCCCCTATGCTGAGGCTTGGGACCCCGAAACCGGGGGTGGGGCTCGCATCCCCCCCATTCTTGAGCTCGTGACCCCAAAACTGGGGGCTCACATCCCGCCACATGCTGGAGCTCAGGACCCCGGTACCGGGGGCTCCCATCCCCTCGGTTCTGGGGCTCGGGACCCCGATTCCGGGGCCTCCTTCCCCCCAGAGCCGCTCAGCAGGTGCGGCCCCTCCCGGTCCCTGCCCCGCCGTGGGTGCTGGAGGGCCGGCTCGGGGGGCAGCAGCAGCGGCCCCGGTGTGGGTGCGGGGGGTGCGGGGGGTGCGGGGGGCGCAGAGGGTGCGGGGGGTGTCGGGGCTGGCAGCGGTGCAGGAAGCGGGGGGTGGGGAGGGCGTTTATTTTTGTGTTTTGAACCTGTTGTTGCTGCTGCGTGTGGTGGGGTGAGTGGGTGGAAAGAGCTGCGGACCCCTCCCTGCGCTGCACCCCCAGCCCCTGCCCAGGGAACCGGCTGTGACCAGGGGATCCTCATGAACCGGGTCCCACCGGAGGAGTCTGGACAGACGGACACTCTCCGACCCCGGCCTCATCCTTTGTGTGCCGCGGTGGGGCCCTGGCCGGTCGCTGGGAGCCTGGAGCCGGGCGGGTGGGGGAAGGACGGAGCAGGCAGAGGCCACTAGGGGCTTGTGGCCGCCGATTGTCCTACGGTGCGCTGGTTTTACCCCTTTGGGGACGCCAGCAGCTGATGCCAGGAGGGTACAGAGCTGGGGGGCTGCTCGAGGTGCTGGAAGCCAGCGCTGGCCCTGTCTCACCCAGGCCTTTCCTTCCCTCCCGTGGCTCTGGTCCCCATGGTGGTGAACACCCCAGGAACTGCCCGGGTTTGGCACTGGGCGTTCCCGGGGCACCCAGGCAGCTCGGGGTCAGCCTCCCTCTGCTCCTCGTGGGCAGCTCACCTTGCACTGATCCACTTACACCGGTACTGAGACAACGGGGGCTCAACAGGTCCCTGCCACCACTGCCTGACTCCCACCTGGGAGCCCCAAGAGGCCACTGGTGAGGGGGTGGGGGTGTCCTGAGGCCAGGGTGGGCTCTGGCTGATTTGGGGCTGGAACTGAGCTGGGGGCACCAGTGGGGATGTTTTGGAGATTAGGGTGTAGCCACTGTGGGACTGGGGAGGCAGAGTGGCTCCCGGTGCTGCTGGAGGGGCCAGAGGCAGGGCCAAGGCTTGGGGCAGCTCCAGGGCGCCACAGTCCCTGCAGGAAGGAGCCTCTTTGGGGAGGAAAACGTGCGTGATTTGCCAAAAGGCAGCAGCGAGGGGAAGGGCAGAGCCGAGGGGTGTGACGTGCCCTGGGGAGGGGGTGAGGAGCTCTCTGGGGCGGAGGCGTCTGGGGCTGAGGTGGGGCTTGGTGCTGGACAGGATGGTGGCTCCTGCCCCTGGGCTCCACATTCACCCTCCTCTTTACCCAGGGGAGGGCAAGGAGCCCGTGGAGGGGTGCAAAGGGTTTTCCCTGCCAGCTCCATGCACTGCACCTGCAAATGTCTCTTTCCTTTGAGTGAAACTTTGCCAGTGACCCCGAGTGGGGGGCACGGCCATAAAGCAAAACAACACAACCCCTCCAGCCACACAGCTCCAGAGCCTGGCCGTGGGGCTGCAGGATTGGGAGGGTCCCAGGGCAGCTGGGGACGTGGTGAGGTGCTGTCCTGCTGTTGGCCTGGCTCTGTGGCAGCCAGCAGGTTTTGAGGCAGGCACTGCTGCCTTTGCCCTGGCTCCTGCTTTGCCTTGGCACAGGCAGTGGCTGGAGGAGGGTCCTGGCTGCCACAATCCACTGGTGCCCAGGGTGGTTTGGCAGAAACTTTCCAACTCTGGTAAAGGCTGTGCTGGTCCCACTGGAGCTGCTCTCGTGCCCTCTGCTCCTGCTGCTGTCAGTGCTCGTGAGCAGCTGGAGATCCTGCACCTCACATCTGGCTGCTCTGGTGGTTTGTCTCAGTTGCTGCTCTGCCCTTGGCTTTGAGGGTCTCCTTGGAGCGAGGACTCTCCTGGTCCTGGCCTTCCCAACCCTGATCTGAAGCTGACAGTTGCACCCAGGGGAAGGAGGGAGATTTCTGCCCGAGAAATAACCCGGGAGTCCTTTGGGAACTCCAGACCTTGCTCTCTGCTGGCTTCCAGGGAGAAGCAAAACCCAGGCCAGACCCCGCTGCCCCCTGGCCCCGTGCAAGGAGCCAGAAGGGGTCAGGTGTGTCCTGTCCCTGTGTGCAGCTGCAGGAGCAGTGCTGTCACCCTTCCCAGCTCTCCCAGAGGAGGCCATCAATCTCCAGCACAGATAACCCCACAGGAGCACCCAGCCCTGCTTGGGGCTGGCAGATCATGGGGTTCAGAGCTCAGCTGCATGAGGGGGCCTCTCAGCTGGACCTGCCCTGCAGGAAGGAACTGGAGCAGGTTTCCTGGGAAGCCTCTGGTGTTGGTGTTCCTGCTTCCTGGCCAGAAAGAGCCCCTTTCCCCAGAGGGGTGGGGGTTCATGTGGCTGTAGCTGTGCTGGGGGCTGTGCTGGGAGCTGAGCTGAGGCTCCAGCAGCGGAGGTGCTGCAGGAAAGCTGAGGAGGTGCCTTGCCCTGGGACAGGGTTGAGCAGAGGCGCCAGGACTGGAGGCACAGCCCAGATTCCTGAGTCTCTTCACTCCATCCGGAGACAAGCAGCCCCCAGGTCCCAGACAGGAGCCACTGTCAGGGGAAAGGATGAGCCTGGAGGAGGGAGAGGAGCCAGGTGGATCCTGCTCCAGACAGGTGTTTCCTGACAGAGCATGGCTGGACATGGGTTGGGCCCAGCCCCTGGGCTTGGCGCCGAGGACTGAGCTCCCTGTGGGTGTCAGGGCTCACAGGAGCCCCAAATCAGCCCTGGATCCACGTCCCTGCTGGCTCCTTGGGATATGAGATGTGCCTGTGGTCATGGCATTGCTGTGGGAAAGCCACGCCACCACACAAGAACAGGAAGCCAGGGATGGCTGGTGACAGGAGACAGGTGCCACATCCTGGCCAGCACCAGGACTGCCTGTCCTGGCCAGCCAGTGCTCCTGGGGGTGGGGAGTGGCCGGCTCCACTCTCATTCATGAATAGTGGGGGGAGTTTCCTGGTGGAGCCTTGCTCCTCTAACTGGAAGGGAGCTGGAAACCCAAGTGTTTGGAGGGCACTTGAACCATTGTTTGAAAGATCTGTAATTTTCCAATCAAACTCCCTCCTCAAGCCTGCGTTCATCAAATATTCATGGGATCCATTTTCTCCTGGCACTCCCAGCCCACGTCTCAGCCCGAAGAATCAATCAGGCAGCTCCGCTTGCTCTAATGCATCTGCGTTTTCGGGAGCCTGGGGCTGCCATCTCCTCCCCCCGCCTCCCTCTGTCCCTGTCCCCTCCCCGGGCAGCGGCGGTGGCAGGGAAGGCAGCTGGAAGGAGTGGGACGGGGGCTGGGGTGATGCAGCAGCAGCAGGAGGACGCAGCCACCCTGTGGGGCAGGGCAGGAGCAGCCCCCCCGTTCCAGGACCTGAGCAGATCCCGACCCTGTGCCGTTGACCACACGGATTTGTGGCCATCCTCACCCGAGCCGCTGCCGCTGATGCATTTGCCTTCATGGTCGATGCACGGCGGCCCCGGGGCGGCTGCAGCCCCCTCCCCTCCCCTCCCTCCCGCGCCTGCCATCGGGGGCGTTCGATCCCGGCCCGCCGTTCATGGCTTTGTGACAGAGCTCTGCAGCCTCCCCGCGGCCGCGTCACTCCGGGCCCGGCCAAGGGGCCGGCTCCTGGCATGGGAATGGTGCTGGAAATCAGTGCTGATCCCTCGATTGCTGCCTTTACCACAGACCCTGGGCTGTACAGGGGTGGTGCCCATGCAGGGCGCTCTCCTGGATTCCCCCAGCTTGGAGCTGAGCGGGTGGGGAGGGAGGGGAGGTCAGGGGAGCAGAGGAGCAGCTTGAAACGGCTCTTCACACATTTGGATGAGCTAATGGGAAAAAACGGAGGAAGGCAAATAAACATTATTGTTTCATGTCAGGCGGGAGGAGACAAAAGGTCACGGGCTTCCCTTGTGATGGTGGGAAATGGCAGCATCAGCAGGGCTGGAAAGAGCTGGAGAGCCAAGGCAGAGCACTGTGTGCTCACACGTGTGTGTGGGTCCAGCCTCGGGCCTGGGCACTGCTGCTGGGAGCTCCCAGGGTGTCATTCCCCATGTCCCTGCTCCTTCTGCCTGCTCTTTGTCTGGGCTGGTGGTTCCTGAGGAGCTCGGTGGCCCTGGGATCACCTTCCCAGCCTTCCTGGCACCCAGGATGGATGGGGAGCAGCAGAACCCCTAAGGAAGCCCCAGTGATGCCACGGCTTTGGCCCACAGTGCTGCTGGGGTGCCAGGCCTGGGGAGGGCATCCCGGCCCCGGGGGGTCCTGTGGTCCCTCTGCCTCCACGAGAATCCCCCCACGTCCCCTCGAGCATCCCCCCACATCCCCCTGGCACTCGCCCGTTGCCATGGCGCCGTTGCCATGGCGCTGTTGCCAGGGAACCATTGCCAGGGAACCGCCTCCATCAGGCACAGGGGCCGGCGGCAGCGGGGCCCCACCACACCGACCCCAGAGACAGGTCATAGCAGGCAGGATGGGGCTTTTGGGGAGCCTGGGACCCCCTGCTTGCACCTCAGGGGCTGGGGGTGCTGGGGTGGTCCCTGCTCAGCCCCCCTCGATGGATCAGAGCCCCCAGGGCAGGGTGTAAGGAGATTGCAGCGAGGGGCATCCAGCCTGTTTTGCGTCTCTCCCTGGGCCAGGAAGATTCCTGGCGTCTGACCTGGGAATGTGGAGACTGTAGCAAATAATGGAAAATAAAGAGGATGGAGGAGGGAGGAAAAGCAGAACAGAATGTTTCAGGAATGCTGTAAAAGTTTGGATCCATCAAACAGGGCAAGATCCAGGAGAGAAACAGGGCCCAGTTCAACGCCCTGTGAGTGCTGGGCTGGACTGAGGGTACCCGTGGCCCCAGAGCAGGAGGGAGCCCACTGTGATGGGCAGCCCAGGGTGTGTGGGGCTGGTGGGGGACACGTGGGACACACGGGTGTGAGAGTGCTGCCGTGTGCCTGTGCCGGTGAAACAGTCACGGCGGCGTCGCTGCAAACAGCACGAAAATAACCATCACAAAAGCAACACCTTCCCCGTTTGTTTTCCTGGCCTGGATTTTGCGCATCGCAGGGATCCCCAGGGTGTGGGGTGAGGGGAGGACGGCGGCTCTGAGCAGCTCCCAGTTAATCACTGGCTTCGAGGAGGGAGCAGGCGGGGGCAGGGGCTCCTCTCACCCTGCAGAGCCCGTTTGAGTCGTGGGAAAGCCTGTGGGGAGCCCGTGTGAGGGCACATCCGTGGCTGGCATGTGAGGTCAGAGCCCAGGGTGCCGTGTGTGGGCTTCAGCACCCCGAGCCCACCCTGTGTGTAAAACTATCTTCGGCAAACTCCCCTCCTGGGAGCAGGCAGTCCACCTCTCGCTCTAGGAAGCAAGCAGAGATGATCCATCGCCTGACAATACCTCGGTGCCTCCCACCCTAATTACTGCCACAGCTCAGCACTTCGTTAGCACCGTCTGGCGAGCAGCCAGCGGCTCCTGTGGCGCTGGAGCATCCTGGTCCCAGCCGGCCCCACCAGCCATCCCAGCCCCACTGTGGCTCCTGGCTCTGAAGCTGCACCTGGTGCTCTGAGGCACGGGGGCTCTGCCAGGCTGCTGGTTGGACTGGCCCGGGTCACCACACCATGGGGACACAGGAAGGCACGAGGGCAGGTGGCTGTGGGGATGGGGGATGGCCCCTCCAGTGCTGGGTGCACCTGGGAGAGCCGTGCCAGGCCAGATGTGCCACGGGCAGCATCCCCAGCACGGCCGTGGCAGCCCGTGCTGCAGAGGCAGGTGCTGGGCCCGGAACAGGGACAGCAGCAGCAGCAGAGCCTGCTGTCATGAGTGTGTCTGAGAGTGTCTGTGGTGTGTGCACATGTGCCTGCGTGCGCCTGTGTGCACAGCCTGGAAAGGTCACTGTCTGGGAAAGGTGTCAGCAGCCAAGAAACGGGCTTGGAATGGAAAGCGTGAGCCAGATTGGAAGGCAGGGGCGGCCAGAAGAGGCTCCAGCCCCTCTGTGGTCACAGTTTCCATCTGTGCCAAGGCAGGAGCGGGTCTGCATGAGATGAGTCCTCCAGGTGCTGGGCAAGGCGCCTGTCCAGGGGGATTTGGGCAGGACAGGGGCCAGGGGTGCCTGGAGGAGCCGTGCAGTGAGGGGTGCTTGGCTGCAGGGTAGCAAGGAGGAAACAGCCGGTAGAAGGGAAGGGCTCAGCCTTTGTCCGTGTACCACAGTGTCTGGTTTGCTGGTTGCACACTGTCCCAGTCACCTGCCACTGGTGTCACTCCTCACAGCTGCTCTCTGCTCTCTGCAGGGTCGTGGAGGCCAGCACCCTTCAGCAGGAGAGGCTGCAGGCCATCGCGGTGAGTCCCTGCTCAGCCCAGCGCCCCCACGTCCCCATGAAGTCCCCAAGTCATCACCTGCAGCACACGGGGCAGACACCAGCAGGTGCAGGAGAGCTGGTGCAGGTGCTCAGCCACAGAGCAGGGGTCTCCAGCAGCTGAACCCGTGCCAGTGTGACCCTGTGGGGGCTCTCCTGGGGTGTCAGAGCCAGCATGGCTTGGCTGCACGCTTGAAACAGGGACAGAGCAAGCAACAGGCAGCTGGGAGCTTTAATTAACGAAGCAGCGCCTTGACGAGCCCCAAGTGAGGGAAATGAGAGATGATTCCCTCCCCACTCCCCCCTTCCCCAGGAAGGGCTGAGGATGGTGCTCTACAGCCATGCCTGTCATGGGCATTAGTAATTACATTAATTAGTGAGCAGTTGGGGGCCCGGCTGAGCACCCCCTCCCAGCACAGAGCAGGGCACGGGGCTGGTTGAACCCACGGCAGCCCCACAGCCCAGCCCAGCCGGCAGCCAGCCCATCTCTCCCACACAAAGGGCAAATTGTTCTGGAGCAGAGGAGAAAGCGCCGGGTGACGCGTCCGGGCTGGGTCTGACTCTGCTGAAATGATCTGGAGCTACCCCAGGACGGGTGGCAGGGGTGGGGGGATGAGGTAGAGGCCGCGGGGGCAGTTCCCCCCGCGCTGGCAGCTCGCTCAGTGGGGCCGGCCAAGGGGAAGGTGACATTTTGAGACGGTGAACAGAGCCCAGGCTCTGCCCCAATTTCTCTACACCCTCAATGCCTCAGTTTGTCCCAGGGAGGGCAGGGAGGTGATGCCAGATTTGCTGTGGGGTGTTCCCAAGGCTGGTCCTGCAGAGCCCTGTCCCCGAGGGCAGCCCCTTGGCCCCGCTCCTCCCTGGGCGGCGATGCCCGGCGCCCACCCCCTCCCCGCGCCGACCCCGGCTGCACCGCTCCCCTCCCTCCTCCAGGAGAAGCGGAAGCGTCAGACGGAGATCGAGAACAAAAGGCGGCAGCTCGAGGATGACAGGCGGCAGCTGCAGCATCTCAAGGTGAGGATCCCCCGGGACCCCCAGGCTGCCTCTGCGCCGGGGAGCCCCCGGCTGGAGAGGGCAGGACCGTGACCCCCTTCTGCTCCGCAGTCCAAGGCTCTCCGGGAGAGATGGCTCCTGGAAGGGGCCCCAGCTTCTGCCTCCGAGGAGGAAGAGGCCATGAAGAAACAGATGCAGGAAGATGAGGTGAAGACCAAGGAGTTGGAGGAAACCATCCAGAGGTAATGGGGCAGTGTGGGGCTAGACTGGGTGCAATTAGAGAGCTCCCAAATCCCTCCAGAGACCCTTGGGCGGGCAGGTGCTGAGATTCAGCTCAATCCCGTGTGCTGGGCACAAGGCAGGGTACACTGAGCTTGGAGGAGCCCCCACGGTGCTGCTGGGGCTCACCCTGCACCCTGGCTGGGTTCTTGCCAGCTTTGTCCAGGGGCTGCAGCCAGGCCCAGAGCCTGTCCAGCCTCTGAGCGTGGTGATCCCCAGGGTGCTCAGCCTCTGTGCTGGATATCAGTGGGAGCCACAGGGTGGGGGGCCTCGCACTGGGACCCCCGGGGTGCCCAGCACCACTGATGACAGGGTGCCGGCTCTCACAGGCTTCTGTCCTCATCGTGGTGGCTCAACCCTTGGGAAGAGGCGGGAGGGAGGTTGAGAAGGGAGATGGCTCAGCCCCTGCCCAGCCCCCTTGTCGCCGGCTCGGAGGTGTCCCGGCAGCGCAGCAGGAATGCAATCAGTCACGGTGGTGCCGCTAATTACCGAGCATCGGTGCAGAGAGGGGTCAGGCACGAAGGGGCCTTTGTGTCCGGCTAATGGCGCGGTGCATTCCTCCGCCGGCGCCTGCGAGGAGCCCGGGGGAGCTCTGCCGGGGGCAGCTGCTGCCGCCGCGCCGATCCGTGGGGACTCCCCAGACCTCTGCTGCATCCCAGCGGGGCTGTGCCGCCTGGCTGGTGCCTGAGAATAGGAGGTTGCCCTCGTGGAAAGCTCAACCAGGTTTCGAGGGACACGTGCAGGAGCAGGACGATGATGGAGCAGCCTCAGTGGCCACCAAGTGAGGCACCACAAGTGTGCAGGGGTTCGTCCCCCTGCCCTGTGCCCATGGTGGGGTCTCTGCCACCCACTTGATGTTGAACCCATTGGCTTTTCCTCTGCAAAGAGGCAGTGACAGCCATGCCAGAGTCTGTCCCTGCACCTTGTGAGCCCAGGGGACGATTTGTGTCTCCCCTCTCCCCTGCGCTGTGTTGCTGGCCTGTGTTCCCAGGTCTGCTGTGGCTGCCTGCACCACAGTTACCTGTCCCACAGTCCCCTCAGCCCTGACTCTCCCTGCAGGCTCGAGAAGGAGCTGGAGACGCTGGAGAACAGCAGCTCTGTGGCTTCAACCAAGGAGAACCTGGCAGAGGCAGCAGCCAAGGAGGAGAAGGCTGAAGCTGTCCCCAATGCGCAGAAGGTGGGCACAGCTGCTGGCCACGGGCAGGGCTGCCAGCAGTGGGGTGGGGGTCTCTGACCCTGGTGGGGTTGGGTGGGTGTGTGGGTGGTGGGTGTGCAGGCAGCGGGTCTGTGGCGGGTTCCAGAAGCTTCTATAACCTCTCCCTTCTGTTTTGCAGAGTCCCCTGGGCACAGTTAAGGGTAGGTGAATCCTGATCCCCCTCAGCCGTGGTTCAGCACCAGCCATCCCCTCCTGCTGCCCTGAGGCTGGGGCCAGATGGGTGGGGAGAGCCAGACAAGAGCCCTGTCCCCACGTCCCCTCCCGGGCAGAGGTGCCCTGCGGTGGGGGAGCCATGGGGGGACACCCTGCCCTCCCTGGGGCCTGCCCCGTGGGCACACCACGCCATCATTTGGGCTCAGGCAGCCGTCTCTCCATCTCCAGCTGACAAGAGGGTCTCCAGCAGCCCCATGAAGGCAGTGGAAGGCAGTGACATGATGAAGGCGGGTAGGTGCCCCCTGCCCTGGGAGGAGCACTCCTTCCAGGCTGCTTCTCCCTCCCCTCCACGCTGCCCTCGGCTCGCTGCCACCGCAGCCGCTCCCCGCCGTGCCGCTCGATGCCTTTCCAAGCCCAGGGCAGAGAACATCCATCATTGCAATCACAGGGTTTGGTTTTGCTTCACGCGTTTGGTTCGTGGCTCAGGGCCTCTCCACCTCAGCCCCGCTCCATGTTTCTGCTCTGGTTGCATCCTTCCCGCTCTGTTTGCAGCTTCTCTGCGCAGGGGGGAGGCAGCAGAGCTATGGGGCACACGGGGCCAGGCTGCCTGAGCTGGGGGGCTGCAGCCAGCTCTGCTGCTGGAAGGGTTTGCTCTGGCTTGGGGGCAGTGCCTCAGACCAGACCATGGCACAAGCATGAGACAGAGCCCATCTTGGGATCCTCCGAGCTAAGCACCATGCACAGGGCTGAGGGGACCCCGCTGCTGGCAGAAACTGGCTGGGAGTGGAAGGAGAGATGCCAAGAATCACCCATGCCATGGGGGCAGAGGGGCTGTCCCAGTGCCACCACCCTCAGTTTGGGGTTGCATCTCCTTGAGCATGAACCTGGCTCCCAGCCCAGGCCCCACAGCCAGCTCTGCTCACTGGCTGGACAGATGGACACGGCTCAGCCCAAGAACCACCGCAGCCGTGGAGGTAAGGTGATGCCAGCAGCACCAGGATGGACACGGTCCCATGGGTGCCGGGAGGAGGGATGTGCCAGGGATGTCACACCCGCCTCTGCCATTCTCCGCTCCTCGCTGCCGCCTTGCTAACACCGCTGAGCCCTGCTGAGCATCACTGAGCCCTGCTGAGCATCACTGAGCCCTGCTGAGCACCACTGAGCCCTGCTGAGCATCACTGAGCCCTGCTGAGCTCTGCTGAGCACCACTGAGTCCTGCTGAGCACCACTGAGTCCTGCTGAGCCCTGCTGAGCACCACAGCGCTGCTGCCACGCGCCGTCCCGCTGCCAGCTGCAGAGCAAGGGGCAGGGAGGGCCAGGGCCACCGTAACACGCGCTGTCCTCTTTGTGTCCCAGCCATGTACTCAGTGGAGATCACAGTGGAGAAGGACAGAGTGACTGGGGAGACCAAGGTCCTGTCCAGCACCACCATGCTCCCCCAGAACCACTGTCTGCAGGGGGTCAAAGTGTACGAGGATGAGCTGAAAGGTACGGGCCAGCCCACGCCGCTGGCCGGTGGCAGGAGCCGAGGGCAGGGGATGAGGGAGTGGCCACCCGAACATCCCAGCAGGGTGAGAAGCACAGGGGCTGCTCCTGACAGCTTTACCAGCTCTGTGAGGACAATCCCTCACCAGCCCCCGCCCAGGGGGTCGCAAGATCGTCGTGGCAGCATAGTGTGATGGTCCAGATGGGCCAGCCCTGGTTTGCACATCGTGACCCTGCACTGCTGGAGAGCAGAGAAGAGGATCTGTTGTGTCCAAGACTCGGGAGCCTGTCCCATGGGCAGGGAATGTCCACTAGCACCACGTTGTCCTGTCCCACAGGCTGGCAGCGGGGAGCGTGGCTGATGGGTGTGGTAGAAGTGCAGCACTAGGGATTGGTCCCTGTCTGCAGCTCCTGCTTTTGGGAACATCTGGGAACCTGCTCCAGAGGGCCTCGTGAAACCCAAGGGACCATCATGGTGGCAAGGACCAGCTGTGGAAGCGGGGTGTCTTACTGGGAACTGTGGAGGCTGAATGGACCGACCTCTTCAAGGAAAACGCAGCACAGCGCTCCCATTCAACCCCCTGCGTGTGGCCACGGCCGTGATGGCCCTGCCAGGCTGTCACTGTCCCTCACTCACTGGCTGCCCACTGTGGCAGTTGCACTGACCATCACGTCATGCCCCAGGTCAAGTGGAAAACACAGCAAGCCCTTGGCCACTCTGGCTGTGACATACACGTCTGCCTGCTGTGCCGTGAGCAGCCAGCACGGCACACCGGGGTGGGAGAGCCCCATCTCCTCTGGGCACGGGGCCACCAGGTGCAATGGCCCTGAGGATGTGGCAGGAGGTGGTGGGAACGTAGTGGGGCACAGCGACTGCCGAGCAGCGCTGGGGTCTCAGAGGTGGCAGTGGTGACCTGCTGCACAGCGTCACGTCAGCCGCGGCCGAGCTGGGCTCCAGCAGACGCCGTCGCGCCACGGGCAGCTTGGCTGGCTGTCGGTGGCCTGGCAAACAGCCGTGGCTCCCGCAGGGTTCACTGAGCCTGAGGCTTCAGAAACAGCTCCTTCCATTGGGCTTTGATTTCAGTCTCCCTGGCTGCTGTCGGGCAGGAGCCAGGTGATGAGAGAAGCTCTGGCAGCAGCTCCACTGAGGGGAGGGTTGGGATGCTGTGGGAGTCCCAGCCTCGGTGGCAGGACCTTTGGAGAGAGGAAGGGGCAGCTTCCTGACCACACAGGAGCTGGGGCTGAGTGGGTCACGCCAGCAGGAGCTTTGCCAGGTCATCTTGTGCCCCCACCCCGAGCCCCTCTCATGCTCCCTCCTCTTGTCCCCACAGTGGTGCACGCGGTGAGTGCCGAGGATGGGGCCCTGCAGAACGGGGCCCACCCCCTCAGCTCCTCCGAGGTCGACGAGCTCCTGCACAAGGCAGACGAGGCCACCCTGAGCGAGGCTGCTGGGCGCCAGACCCCAGCCAAGGCCGGCAAGGGGGGTGGCAGCGCCCCGGGCAGCCAGAAGCCAACCCCACGGCGGGAGATCACAGGGCTGCAAGCAAAGGTGCCACCGGGCGAGGGGACAGAGCCCAGCCAGGAGCAACCCGTCACCATGATCTTCATGGGCTACCAGAACGTGGAGGATGAGAACGAGACCAAGAAGGTGCTGGGGCTGGAGGGCACCATCAAGGCAGAGCTGGTGGTGATCGAGGATGCCGAGAGCAAGGCGGAGCCGGCACACAAGGACCACACACCGCCCAACGGCACCGCGCTGGAGCCGGCGGCCGCGCAGCCGCTGGGCGAGGAGGGTGCGGGCGGGCAGAAGCCGGGTGCCAACGCCACAGATGCCAAGGAGGCCGAGCAGGAGACAGACGTGAAGAAGCAGCGCTGCAAGTGCTGCACGGTGATGTGAGCCCCCGCCGAGCCCCCTCCGCCCCGGCCCCTGCTCGCCAGGCCCGGCGCACCGGGCTTCCCCCCCACCGGACACAGACCCTCTTTCTGCAGAACCGGGGAGATCCAACATGGTGCCAACAGGGTGGCAGTGGCGAGCGGTGGCCGCGGCGACGCTCGCCCCCATCTGCCCGATGCCAGCCCCGTGCCGCCCCCCACCAGCGCTGCCTGTGGTATTTATTAGTGACCCCCCTCGCCCCACAGTGCACCCACCCAGCCACGGCCCGGCCTCATCCCCACCTGCCACCGGCACCGGGGCCTTTCCCTCTGTCACCGACATTGTCCCACCCGCCGTCGGAGGATGGAGGCGCCGGGCAGGGGATCGGAGGACGACACTGTGTCCGTAGATGACTCCCCGGGAGCCGCCACCAGCGGGACCCACTCTTGGCGCAGCCCACGGTGGGCATCGGACCCAGCCCCGTGCCAGCCCCTCCCTCTGTGCCCCCATCATCCACTTCTCCAGCGGGGAAAGGCCTGGGTCTGTTCCCTGCTGGCTGCCCGTGGACATCTCTGCTCCATCTCATGTCCTCATCCCTGTGCTCCCCAAGCCCTCAAGGACAGAGCGTGTCCAGGCAAGGGAAGGGCATCGAGGGCAGTGTCCCCTCCCTGATACTCGGCTATGGAATGGCCAGGGCCATGCAGGGCTCCTGCAGGGTCAACCCAGCCTGTCCCCAGGCCTGCTCTGCTCCTCCCGGGCTCAGCTCCACATGTTGGAGCCCCTCAGCCTGGTGCTGGCAGTGACAGCCATTCCTGTGTCTCAGCTGCCAGCCAATGCCACTGGGCTCTGCCAGCCGAGGGGGCTGAACTGTGCTGTGGCCAGCGCTTGTGTCCCCCTGGGGCAATGCCAGCGAGGGAAGGGGAACTTGGGTGGGGTCAGCCTTGTGGGACAGGAGTGGGGTGGGGGTCCTGTGTTTCTTCGTGGCAGCAGGAGTATGGCCCAGCATCCTGTCCCCTTCCTGCCTCTGCCACTCAGCAGCAGCTTTGCAGAGCCACGTTCTGGGATCCCCCAGGGGAGTGGGGCAGCCCAGTTCACTCCAATACTGGCATGGGGAGCTGCCAGGGGTCTGTGTCCCACTGAGGGCAGCCTCCCTGCTGCCCCACCCTGCACCCCAGCCCTTCAGTGGGGATTTCACCACCAGCACCAGCGTTTTCTCCCCACTGAGACCAGCTGGGGCAGGCAGGGCGAGGGAGGGGCATGGTTTTTTGGCGCCCAGTGCCCACATCAGCTGCCCCTGACTGCAGCAGGTTGGGCTGGCAGTGCCCAGATACTTGTCCAGGAGCTTTGGGCAGGGCGCTGCCACCAGCGAGGGGTCCTTGTTCAAGTGTGAGAGGGTTCCCTCTGCTGTGAGGCTGGGCAAGTCCCCAGGGATCCCCAACATGTGTGGAGCAGCATCCACACTGTCCAGCCCACCAGGACACCGGTGGTCGAGTAGCCAGGGATGAGGCTCAGCTCCCCCAAGGACGGCCCTTCCTTCCTCCTCATTCCCCCTGTGTGAGCAGTGACACCCCCCTGTCCCCATGACATCCCAGTTGTCTCCCAGGCACCACCCAGGCTGCAGTTTTCACCCCAGTAGAGTCATTGCAGGGCAGAGGCGGGGAGGGCCCATGGTGCCACCCCTGCCCTGAGCCCCAGCCAGGCACCCATGGCCTCTGGGAGAGGCAGGGCTGGGGAAGGGGGCTTTGGGAGGGCACTGCCAGGGGAAGGGGGGGTCTCTCCTGCCCCATCCACTCTTGGGCATCGCTGGAGCCCCATTGCTGCAGAGCAGGGTATGGGCTGGGTGCCACAGGGCATAGTCCTGTGGGAATGTCACCTCTTGTCACCCCACATCAGGGGCCACCCACCCCATCCTACCCTGGGCCCTGCAATGCCCAAGCTGGGGCTCCCTCCTGCCCTTGGCATCCCCTGCCCCTCGGTTGGCTTTGACCCCCAGCCCAGTCCGGCCCTTGGTGTGGTGGGGAGCAGGACCAGGCCCCCGGGCCGGGGCTGGGGTGTGAGAGGAGTGGTCCCCACCCCGTCCCACAGCCCCCCTGTCCCCCGCCCGGCTCTGCTGAAGTGCACTTCCCGTGCCCCTGAGCTTTTCACTTGTGCCGAAGCCGTTTGAATTCCCTTCCTTATCCCAACCCCCCCACCCTGTTGTTTGTAAAACACCCAAACCGAGCAAATAAACTGTGTGAACAACCAGCCTGCAGCCACCAATGGGTGGGAGGAGGCTGGGCTGGGGATCCTTGGGAGGATGGGGATGGAAGGTTTGGGATGGGGGTGTTAAGGGTGGGATCTGCTGATCCCTCATTGTATGGGCAGAGGATGTGGGGAGAAAGGGGTATGTGGCACCCAGGATCCTGGGAGGAAAGCAATGAGGGGTGATGCTGCCCAGGTAAAGGGGTCATGGCAGCCCGGTTTCCTGGATGCCCCCAGGTGCCATCACCACCTGGCCATGGGTCTCTGTCCATCCCCAGGCTGGTGCAGGTCCTGCTTCTGCCCAGGGCCAGGATTCCAGGGCTCTCCTGGGGCAGCGGGGCCTCAACCCTTCCCGGTGTCAGCCCGGGTGCCAGCACACACCCTGTGGCAGGCGTGGAGTGCTCCTGGCTCCTTGGCATCACCTGTGGACTTTGGCTCGGCCCCGCGGTAAAACAGGCTCGGCTCACCTGCCCGGAAACGCAGAGCAGCCCGGCAGCCACAGCCAGCAGCGTCCCCAGGGCAGCCAGTGCCAGCCCCGAGCGGGAACGGGGGCACCAAGGGGCTCACAGGGGGTAAGTGGGACCCCCCAGCACCCACAGCTGGGGCCAGCCGGGGTCTGTCTGACACCAGCGCCGTGCTCGGGCAGCAGAGGGGCTGGGAGGGGCTTCCTGGCAGGAGTGGGCTGAAGCGAGGAGAGAGGACCGGGACAGGGATGTCCCGCCCCAGCCACCGGCGCAGCTCTGGGCTGAGCGTCCTGGCACAGCGTGGCCTGCTTGGCTGTGACACCCCGTGCCAGGAGGGAGGGCAGCTCAGGGCACTGGCGAGGTCGCCCACTCCACTGGGGTCCAGCCAGATCCAGGCACCAAGGTCACCAAGGACACTGTGCCACAGCCCTGCCTTTATCCTGGCGGGTGCCAGAGGTATCCAGACCAGGTACGGTGTCCCCAGGGAAGGAGGGAGCTGGGACCAGCAGTGCCAGGGCTGCTGGGGCAGCGAGGGCACCCCCCTATGCAAGCACGGGGTGATCAGCGTGGTGTGACAGGAGAGCCTGGGCTGCTCCTGCCACATTCCCTCAGCGCTGCTCTGCCGTGCCCCTCCTCTGGGGCTAACAGCCTGTGGGGTGAGCCAGAAATCCAGGTTCTCGCTGGAGCTTCAGGGCTCCTCCTGCGTTCATGGAGGGGCAGAAGCCTGGAGCAAGGTCTGTGGCTGCATGGCCACAGCACCGTGCTGGTGTATTGAGGCATGGGCACCTCGGTGCGTTGGCACGTGGGTGTGTTGGCACCTTGGGGCATCGGTGAGACCCATGGGTCGGGGCCAAGAGCAGCCTTCCCGGGCGTGGGACCAGCTGCAGCAGAGTGACAGCAGCACAGGAATTTGGGGACAGGGCACTGAGCCCATCGTGGTTCTTGGAATTCCCCACAGCTCCCTGGTGCTGAGCTTATCAGGGCCTCACAGCCACCCTCCCGCACCCCCCCACACCCCACTGCTGCCAGCCCAGCCACGCCCCAGCAGACACAGCTCAGCTGGGTGCCCCGTGTGGCCTCCCTGGAGCATGGGGACCCCAGCCCTGACAGCTCCCTGGACAGTAAGTGCAGCGTGGTGGGGGGCGAGGGCAGCACCAGGCACTGGGGGGATGCTGTGTCCCCCTGGCCTTGGAGGGACCGGTGCCCAGGCAGGGGTGGTGGCAGTGAGGGTGTGCAGTGAGGGCTGGCGCTGTCTGGGGGTGGCAGCAGAGGGGACACTGGACACGTGCTGGGATGTTCGTGCACATCAGCCAGTCTGGGGGCAGCCCTCGGCTCAGGGTGGGCACAGGGCGGGTGCACTGCTGCTCTGGAGCCCCATGCAGAACCCCCAACATGGGGGGACTCTGGAAAGCACCCCAGATGTCTCATTATGGTAGGGGTCCCAGTGGCAATGTCATCTGCTCTGCCCAGCAGCTCCCACGGTGCTTGGCTGGGCCGGGGGCAGCCCAGCATGGGGGAGGCAAGCCCAAGACCCCCACCCCTGCAGCCCCCCGGCACCAGACGGAGCTGAGGGAGGTAGAATGTTTTGGGTGCAGCTCTGGGAGGGGCCGTTCTGCTTGCGTGGAGCCGGCCGGGAGCTCTGATAACAGCTCAGCTGGTTTCTCCGTCCCTGCTCCCCTCCTGTGCCGGCTGCCAGCGCTCCCCGGTGACTGACGGGGTCCCCTTCGAGCCGGGACTTCGTCCCCCCTAAACATGGTAAGAGGCGTGGGCAGACGGTTTTCATTATCCAGGCCATTAGGGGCAATAAAAGAGCAAGAGTGAATCACAGCAGGGGAATTAACAGGTAAATTCAGTCGGGTACAGCTTCCGGCAGAGAGGCTGAGCCACCAGGGCTGGGCACAGGGCTGGGCAGCAGTTCCAGCGGTGAGGCATCGCCTGCGGCTGGCCAGGATGTCCCAGCTAATGAGAGCCACGCGCTCCTGCCCCAGGAAAGGTTTGAAAAGCTCCTGGCTGGGGCCCAGCCCCACTTGCTTTGTGGGAAGATTGTGCATCCTGGGAGGGCTGGAGGTGAGCGGGGGAAGCTCGGTCACCAGAATGACTGCAGGAAGGAGGCACGCACACATCCTGGGGATGAGCCAGGATGCTCCGGATGCAGGGAAGACCAGGCACCTGCCTCCACCTGGGCAAGCCTCATCCTGAGATATGCTTCCCAGTACCGTGGCCCCCAGGCTCTGGGCTGCCCTTGCTATGGCCATGGCCTTGCTCCAGTTTTGCTGCATACTCCCTGGAGGCTGTGAGTGCCCGGGAGCAGTGCCCAGCGGTGACACACCCTGACCTGCTAGGGCTCACAGGAGCAGTGACAGCTGAGGGCAAAGCCATGGCTAAGCCTCGGCAAATAGTGGCACAAGATGTGGTGCTGGCTCCAGGTACACCCAGCTTGTCTGCAGGTGACATGTGTGTCACCAATTCTGGAGCCAGGGATGGCATCTGCAATGGGGTGGCAGCTGCTGTCTCATGGGGAACCCACCTGTGCTGCCCCTCCCTGTCTGGCACCTGCTGTTCCAGGCAGCTCTGGCCCAGCCAGAGGATTGACCCCGAGGTTGGGGCCACTCACTCCTGCCCTGTGTGCCAAGGTTAAAGTCCCCTCGTTTTATGAGCCATGAAACCATTTTTATGACCCCGCTGTTTCTAGAGCTGGGCTATTTGGAGGCTCCTTTCTGTAAATGGCACAAGGAGATATTCCATGCAGGGGAGGCCCAGGCACTGGCACCGCCTCTCCCTGCCAGAGCTGCCTGGGACTGGAGATCCCTCCCTGCCCTGAGCACGTGGAAAGGCCTGAGGCCATCCATGCCCGGAGCAGTGCCCAGCTGGATGTGGTGTCACCAGGAGCTTGTCTGAGGTCTCGCTGCCTTTGGCGGTGCAGGCAGCACTGACTGCCTGTGGCAGGTTTGGCTGTGCTCCCTCAGAACCCGGCCAGGCTGGGGGACAGAGGTGGGGTGGGCTTCTGGGCTCTGTGGCAGATCCTGTTAGGAATGGTGCTTTGTGCTCTGGCTGCTCCTGCCCTACACGGGGCAGGCTGGTGTGACAGTTTTTGTGCCACCCCAAGGACAGTGGTACCAGGCTGGGAGAGGGGCTGCATCTCAACCTCTGCTCCTTCTGCTGCTCTTAATGGATACTCTCCCCTCCTGCTTGCAGGGCCAGCCAGGTCAAGACCCTTGGCCTCAACTGAACTGGGACTCTGAGGGTGACCTCGAAGCTGAGCAGTGGCCCCTGTCTGGGACAAGGTTGTCACAGGGGTGACTCTTCCCAGGAGATGGACAGAGTCACCAGGCACCTTGTGTTCCAGCTCCCACAGGCCTCGCAGAGGCATGACTCGCTGGCAGACCTGAGGGCCAACAGTGATGATGATGTGTTCACCTCCACTCAGCACAGCACCCAGAGGGTGGAAAATGGCTACAGCTGGAAGAGGAGGTCCCAGTCACCCTCGTATTTCCTGGAGGGTGGAAGAGATGTCTGGACCCCGTCCCCGGACAGGGAGTCCAAGCTAGAGGTGGTGAGATCAGGAAGTCTGTACGACCTCCGGGCTTACAAGGGCGAGAGGAAACCCTCAAAGCTCTACGATGACGAGGAGCAAGACCTGTACAGGGTCCCTCCACCCAACATCTCACCTGAGAAAGCTAGGGAGCTCGAAGATGAGAGGAAAGAGGTCATCCGGAGCCAGGCAATGAGGAAGAGCTCCACCATCGCGGAGAGGTGGAGCTCCGTGGATGAGCTGAGCTCCATCAGCACCGGCGTGGGCAGCCAAGGTGAAGGCAGGTACACAGGCAGTGTCCCCACCAGCTTTGCCATCTGCTTTGACAAACCTTCCCCAGGCAGGGCTGCAACACCTGTTGACCCTGAGAATATTGACACGGAGCAGATCAATTTCTCCGCGGCTCGGCAGCAGTTCCTGATGCTGGAGAAGGCCAACCCAGGCTCATTTTTCAGTCCAGGGCAGCAGACCATGTCCCCAAGGCCAGAGTCAGTGACAAAAGTCTCCAGGGAAGAGTGGTACAGCCCTGAGATGACCACGAAGGCTACGAGAGGCTACGGCAGTGCCGGTGCATCAAGCCAGAGCAGGACAGACAAGAGCGTTTACCAGGTTTATGATGTGTCCTTACACAAGACACCCGAGAAAGAGGAGGTTTATGCTCCCAGAAAGGCTCACACAGAAAGGTCGTATCCCACTGGGAAGATGTCCATCCTGACCAAAGCATGGTCCAGAGAAGACCTGGACTCTGGCTTGGGGGAGATGTATAACGAAGCCACTGCGGGTTATGCCAGCGATGGAAGCACCTCTAACGAGACCTTCAATGTGGATCTGAGGGCCAGCAGCAATGGGCTGGGCAAGGAGACGAGGGTCAGCAACGAGACCCCCATTGAGAGGGAGATCCGCATAGCAATGGAAAGGGAGGAGAACCTCTGGAAGGAAAGGGGGATCCAGCGGCTGACCTCCAGCAGTGAGCTGGTGGAGATCCAGACCAAGCCTGTCCTCAACATTCACATGTCTCCCGGCCCAGGCAGGAAAGGGAAGGACAGAAACCGCGCTTCCCTTTACGTCCAGAGGGAAATTGAACAGGAAACGAAGCGTGAGGAAGATCTGAAGAGGCAGGGGAGGCTGCTGGGGGCGTATGACAGGGGCACGCAGCAGGAGCTGGAGGAGCGCAGGAGAGTGTTCGAGCAGGAGGAAGCCCCCCCACAGAAGCCCACTCCCCTGAAACGGGCAGAGGAGAGGAGGAGCTGGGTTAAAGAGTTTGTGGTGGAGCAGCCCTCAAGCCCCAGCCCTGCAGAAGACACCAGGGCCGCAAGAAGCATTCCCAGCTACACAGCGAGCATTGCCCACTTCCAGCTGTCCCAGCCGCGCTTCGCCGCCAGCGAGAGGGGCCGGGAGCGGTCCTTGGTGTCCCAGCACGCTTCCGCCAGCGCCAGCAAATGGGGGAGCGAGGATTCCTGGGGAGGAAAGCTTCCCGGCTCCACCCCGAGCCCCACCAGCACTGCTGTCCTGCCCAGAGAGTATTTGTCCCTCTCCTTCTGGAAGCCCAAGGTGTCCTTCGCGGAGGACATGGGGACACAGAGCCCGCTGCGGAGGGAGGACGGCCGGGAGGAGCAGTACCGCCTGCGGACGTGGAAGCCCCAGACGTCGGCGCTGATCGAGGAGGAGATCCGGAGTGATTTGCAAAGGGAAGAGGAGCTCCAGGAGCAGCGGCGGCGGCTGATGGGCACCTACAGCGACGGTGTGGCCCAGGAGGGCTCCCGCTCTCGGCACAGCTCTGGTAAGGGAGCAGAGGGACAGAGTGGCAGAGAAATTGTTTGGTGGGATGCCTGTAAGGGCTCCTGTGTGCTGGTAGCAAGTTGTCCTGGGAAAACTTGATACCAGCACACTGGTGTCAGCAGAATTGCTGCTGAGGAGGGATAGGCTCTGCAGGATTCCAGGGCTGCTCAGGTCTCGGTGAGTTTGTGTCATGTTACAGCAGCAAACAGAGCTGGAAGGGCTCAGAAGGGCCCAGCTAATGCATTTTACCCCTTGTTCCTGCAGTCCCTGGCTGGGGCCCAGGCATGGGGTCACGGCTATGATCAAACCTGCTGGACCTGCCATGGAGGCAGGTTTGGGGCAGGTGCCTGACACTCCTGTGGGTCTCCACCCTCTGGGAGTGGAACTGAGGTCCCTCACCCCCTGATGCTCTTTCTCTCACAGCTGCCTCAGGCGCCAGTGGCAACTACTCAGTGTCTGAGTCTCCTGCCTCCTCTCCTGCCTCACACCAGACAGGGATCCTGGGGCTGATCTCATCCTTCACCCCTCTGAGAGTGACCAGTTCCTCCCAGGGCAGCGCAGAGACCCTCACTCCTGACTCGTCACGTTCCAGCCCCTTTGAGGAGCGGAGGAGGAGGGTGAAGGAGGATGGAAAGGTGAACATGCCCACCCTGCTTGTGCCAAGTGCTTGGAGGGTTTGAGCCCGGGGGGAAGACTGGTGGCTCTGGGGCTGGAGGTGGCTGTTCCTGACTCCCACCTGGAGCTTGGGATCCAGCTGCTCAGCTCGGTGGGAGACCTGGTGGTGGTGGAACCATCAAGGGGCCATGTGAGCCCCACAGACAGTGCCTGCTCTTCAGAGCTGCCAGCACAGGGTGGAACTGGAGAGGAGCAGCTGCTTCCTCCTGTGGGGGACCCTGGCCTGGACTTTTCCCCCAACTCCAGAGACAACCTGGCTATATGTGCTACCTCCCCTTGTCTCTCCCTGTGCCTCTCCTGAGAGCCAGATCCAGCTGCCTCTGGTTATTCCCCTGCCAGGCTGCCATTATCTAATCACCTTTTCCTCTTTCCACAGTATGCAGGCATTGAACCCGTCGACAAGGTCAACACAGAGGTAAAGTCCTTCATGAAGGCGGGGGCTCTGCTCGTGCTGCCCTGACACCTCCCGCAATTCCCTGGCTCCCCTCACTCCTGGAGCCTTGTGGGATGGACAGGGGTGGGCAGGACTGTCCTGGCTCCCATGGGGGCCAGGGGCACCACTTGGGGGGACACTGAGCAGGTTGGGGAGCTGGCGGGGGGCAGTTCTGCAAACCAGATCATGATGAAAATCTCATTTTTGTATCTTTCACATTCTGGTCTCTGCAGGTGGTGGAAAGCACCCGAGTGTTTCGCCACAAGAGCCTCATGGCCCAGCGCTGGGAGGCCGGACAGTACGTCCGGGATGAGGACTGAGGGACCCCTGGGGGCTGGCCCTGTTCACAATCAGCTGAGGCGTGACCTAAATACTCGATCAGTTCCACTCTTGGAACAATCAGAGACATGAACCCTGAAAATCCATCTGGTTTATTGTTAAACTGATAATCCTTCCATGCAATAGATCTGCTCCTTCCTCCTCCTCCTCCCTCTGGGGTGGTGGAACACTTTTTTTTTTTTTTTTCTTAAGAGGGAAAAAATTGGATCAGTATCTTTTTAATCACTTCTGCCTGGAGCCAGCCAGGTGAAATCACCCAGTAATTCACTTTACCCCTCGGGAGCTGTGTCTCAGGCTTACAAAAAAGCTGTTTTATTTCTCAGTGATTTTAGGTTTTTAAGTACCACAAGGCTGAGCATTGCCTTGGGGGTACCTGAACTGAGGCCTCTGGATTAGTGTTGCCCTGGGACTTGGGAATCAACATTGGTTTAACTCCTGTGGTGCAGAAATGAAATATAAATATAAATATATATATATGCTGTTTATTTTGCTAATTTATTAAAGAGTTGTTATACTCTCTCGGTCTTCCAGGCCAGTTCTGTCTGACTGCTCCACTGGTTTTGCTCTGCTGTTTCAGAGGAACCCCCGCGGTTGGGATGTGGGGCCGGGGCCTTGCAGGGGCTGCGGCTGGGGGGGGTCCCAAAGGCTGCTGGGCTGGGGGAGCGCCGGGGTCCCAGCGGGAGCGCCCGGGGCCGGTGGGACGAGTCCCTGCGCGGGGCGGGGGTGGCACTGGAGGGTAGCACCGAGGGATGGCACCGGGTGGGCTTTAAAGTCCCGGTCGAGCCCAACCGCGCCGCGGTCCGTGCCCGTCCGCCCGCCCCCGCTAGGGGGCTCCCGGGCAGCGCCCGCGGGGTCCGGTACGGACCCGCCGGGACCCCGGTACCGACCCACTCTGCAAGCGCTGACCAGGCTCCCGGTACGGACCCGCCGGGACCCCGGTACCGAGCCCACTCTGCAAACACTGACGGGGGTCCCCGTACTGACCCCTCTGAGACCCGGCCCCTGCTCCCCCAGCGCTGAGGAGGGTCCCGGTGCGGACCCGGGCGCCTCTCGGCGGGCGCTGACCGGGGATTTCCCCGGTGGAGCCCCAGGGAGCCGGGAGGTGCCCAGGTGCTGTGACAGGTTGAAGCGGGCGGATGGTGCAACCTGTCAGCAGTCGCTCGTTCCCCAGCCTTGGGCGTGGGCTTAACCGACCAGCGACGGGGAGGAAAGAGCCCGAACCGGGCTGCTCTGGGGGCTGAGGGAAGCGGGGACCAGAGGTGTGACCACAGCCAGGTCACCCAGGACCGGGACCCGGGACCGGCAGGACCCTCGGGACAGCTGCTCAGTCGTGGTGTCATGGTGATGCCACCGGTGCTCCAAAGCACAAGAGGAGGTGGCAGACGCCCCCCAGCACCTGAGAAGTTTGTCTGTGTTTATGTCTCTTCAAACGTCCTTAAGTTACTTCTTGATGTTCAGTAGGTTGAACGGGACCAATTCTGGCAAAGGGCTTGGCCCCCCAAGGCTTCCTTTGACTCCATGGGGATGGCTCATGGGGCTTCAAAGGGCCCAAAAGCTCTGTGCCACTGGGCTGGGAGCATGGGAGACTGAGCACTACAGGGAACACACCAGTGTTCAGGAAAGCATCACCTGCTGTTCACAGACAGGACTGAATTAAAGGTTCTTTTATTTGTCTCTGTCAACAGTGCAACCAAAAACCTGACTGGGCTGTAACGGGCACTAAACAGTGCTGGGGCAGCTGAGCAGAGCTGAACACACCTCCCAGTCCTTTGTGGAGTTGTGTTTTGCATTCCAGGGAAATCACTTACCATAAAACCTTTCAACATTTTCAGACTTTTAAAATAACTTTTTTAAACAGCCACAACTTCTTCAGTCTATGAATCTTTCCCTAAGGGAAATGACCTGAACCTTGTCAGAAGTGCTCCTGCAAGGTTGGCATTGGCAGCGTCATCGCTCTCCTCGTGCCACTCATCCTTCCCTGCAGGTCTGTGTCCCAGGCTGAGCTGTGTGGGGTGTCACCCTCAAAATGTGGATGCAGCTGATCCTCCTGGCCAGGCTTTGCCACCCCCAAGCCCTCTCCCTATCAGCACTGGTTGTTTCTAACAGCATTGACCATGCAGTAGAACATTAACTTGCTTGGCAAATGTGAAACTGAAGATTATCATTAACTCACTGAATTATCAGTTCCAGTAACAGAAACAACAATAAAGGAACTTCCCTGAACGCCAAGCTGCTGCAGATTTGTAGGTACCTTCAGTGCCAAGGTGAAGCCCAGAAGGATATTTGTCCTCAACCTACACGAAATATTGTGGTAGAATTCTGTTTCAGAGCAGCCTTGGAGTGGTTGAAGCTGTAAAGCCAAAGGGACATCCCTATTTCCTGATCTTCTTTATGGCTCCTTTGACATCTTGAGTAATAACTTTCATGATTCTATTCATTTTGGCTTTTGTCAGTGCCCTCCTGCTGTACCACACTTTGTCCCAGATAGAGCACAGTGACTTGGGAGACAGGTAAAGAGGGTGGCTGTCACTCAGCATGTCTGGTGGCCTCTTCCTGGCATACTGCTTGTAACTGGCGACTGGGCAGTTCACTGGATTCTCAGGCTTAGCAAAAAGCCGTGGGCTTTGCTTCCCTTCATTTCCCCCAGGTCCCAGATCATCCTTCCACTCCAAGTACTCCATCTCTTCTTTAGTCTTCCTCAGGACCACCTGTCCCCAGTACAGTTTGTGGGCCTGGTGGTGGGTGTGTGCCCCAAACCCCCTAATGAGGCTGGTGAACATGAGGTGCAGCAAGCCCTGAGGGTGTGTCTTGCTTAAAATTCCCTTCTGAACAAGGCTTTCCACATCTTCATCTGTCAGGTTCTCCACAAGACTCCACACTTTCTCCTTTCCCTCCTTCTTTTGGAGCAGGTACCGATGCTTTAATTTGAAGGCTTCCTGAGAGGCCCTGAACTCTGGCCCTCTCAACATGTTGTACTGGTAGTTGTGGTCCTTCAGGTACCGGTTGATGACACTCTGGAAGAAGGTTAAGGAACTGGCAGAAAAATCCATGCCATCCTGTCTCTTGGCAGAGCTGAAGAACAAGACCAGGTAGTGGTCGAGGTCTGCAGGAGGGAGCTCGTGGATCGTGCGTGTCTCAGAGGGGTGGTGAAACTTCAGCCAATCTTTGAACACTTTTAAGCCTCCAATGGTATAGCTTTTCCTTTCCCCATGCTTCTTCAGCACATCTAAAAGACAAGACACAGCTTTGCAGACAGCAAGAATCCACAAAGATAAGTAAAACACAAGGAGATACAGGATTGAGTCTACCTGCCTTCTGGAAGCTATTCAGAGAGGACAGGACTCTCCCAAACCCCTTCCCCTAGAACTGTGGGTCACATTTGTGTTCTCCATAAGCCAGTACAACTCAACAGTGCCCAGCTCTCCAGGGAAAGTGGGGCTCCTTCCTGCCTCTCTCCCTTGGCAGCTGGCCCTGCTTACTGCCATACAGGGAATTTCCCTCTCACAGTAAATTAACAGCATGAACCAAAGGTTGGGGTGGATGATGAGGGGGAACAGGTGAGTAAAAAGTGTACTATGATTTTGTTTAAAGGATTGCCAGGATTCCAGTTGGGCTCTCTCTCAAGTTGCCATGGCAATACCACATCTACCTAGTTGGATGTAGCATGAGAAATGAATTCTTTGGATTGCTGGAAAGCTCCATCTGCTCGCCTGTGACTCGTCCAGGGCTGAGGACAGGGTGATGGAAAAAGGCTTATGAGCCAACACCTAGAGATTCCCCTTTTTGCACCAGGTTCTTTTTTATAAGCTTAGTTGTCATCCTGAAAGACTGATGGTTGTCCCACTGGTTTGGGGTTTTGGCCTGTTTTGTACTGACTGCTCCAGGTGCAGAGAGGAACAGCTCATGAATCAGTAATGCTGAGGCCTCCTCTGAGCCATGAGCCAGTTACCTTGGCAGAAACAGCTACTACACAGACATTCCCAGAAGAATTCCCAGTCCCTTCAGATGATACATGATGTCAGTTATGAAAATAGTAAAATACTGCTCCCAAATCCCAACTGTGGCACTTTGTGTTGTTATGGCTCTACAAGGAACAACAACCCCTAAGCCTTTTCAAGAGCAGCACTGGTGCTGCAAGCACATCCCAGGCAGACCCCAAACACTGCCTCAGCAACCTCTGCCCTTTGCAAGGACATGCCCAGGCCCCTGTGCTGCAGGACAGCACATATGAAAACCTTCATTCTTGAAATCAATGTATGGAATCCTGCATTTCCTATGCAGAACTGACACTCTGCTGCCACTGCCAGCGCTGGGAGGTTTTGCCCCTGGCTTTGGTGCAGCCAAAGCTTTGGCCACAATTTCTCTACGTTACTTCCTGTTGTTTCTTTCTCTTGAGACCTGAGTTCCCTGCTCTGGCTCTAGTTTCCCACAGGGACTCTCTCAAGTACAGCCAACATACTGTATGGAAATACTGGGTAAAATGGAAGACCAAAGTATTCAAATTGGGATGTTGCATCTGGGGCACAGTCAAGACCACCTTTGGGTACCCCAGAGAAGGGCATTCCCTACAGAAGTACTAATGCCTTTAGGCAAGGAGCTTTGTAGCACCCTTGAGCAGAAACAGGAGTGCCCCAAATCCAAGAGATTTACTTAGATGCTGCAGTACAGACCTTGGCAGTGATGTGAACTCACCCTCTTTGGATATTTTGGGAAAGTGATTAATAGAACACCCCCACACCCCTGCAGGCACAGAACTCCAGGCTGTCTTACCTCCATTTGAGGCTGCAGGTGGATGGCTCTCTGGACTCTGTAAGGCTGAAGAACAAGGTGTCTGCCCAGATCCTGATGTGTTGCTGTCCTCATCGACATTCTCATCACAGCTGGAGTCTGTTCCCAGAGTGCCACGCTCTGGAGAGCTCAGCTGGAGATGTTGCTGAACATCAGCAGTGGCTTCAAACTCAAAGAATGTCTCTGAGGGCTGTGATTCATGCTGGGCTGTAGTGCTGGGAACAGGAAGGGGTTTGAAACACACCTCTGGTGCTGCTGACCCCGGGAGGCTCCTTGCTCTGGAAGTTTCAGCCATGGGTCCTGCAGCAGAGAAAGGACCCAGCCTCAGGATGTTCCTGCTTGGGTCCCTCAAGTCACTGGCAGGAGCCTGCAGAATGTAGGCACAGGTTATGGGTGGCCTTGCCATGGGGGCAGTGGCAGCTTTTTGGGAGGCTGTTGGCTGGTGCAATGCCATGCTCTGGTGGTGGAGCATCTGCAACTCCTTAGCAGATGGCTCTGACACATTATCCTGGCTGATTCTTTCTCCTGGGTTGTCTTCATCTGCCTCATGCTTCCCTTTGTGAGAGATGATCTCTAAGTCTTTGTCGCTTTCGGACTTTATGCCCTGTTCACCAGTTTGGACTCTACTACCAGACACTGAGAAGTGCTGCTCTGCTGCAGAGAATGATGTTGTGGGTTTCCTGGTATTCTGACTCCCCTCGGGCTTGTTAGTCCTTGTGTAAGCACTGTCAGCCTTCTGCTCAGTGACCCCTTGGGATCTGCCAGATGACCCTGTGCTGCCAGAATCTGCTTGACCCATCCCAAAAGATGATGGGGTCAGCTTGATCTTCTTTTCCTCAAAGCCAGATTCCCCTGCCAAAGGCTCAGAAGACAGGAGCCTCTTGCTCTTTCCTACAGCCTCAGTGTCTCCCTCACCTCTGTAGTTTAAGTTCCCACACTGCCAGTGATAGGCATGTCCCACTCTGCACATCCACAGCATAGCGTTGTCACTGCTCAGGAGATCCATGTTCTGTATTAATTCCAGGGCTGGGGCCTGGTTGCATATGGTCCCATGAGTGTGTGCCCAGGTCACAAGTTTGGAGAGATTCTCTAGAGGGGAACTGGCACCACTGCACCCTCTGTCTCTGGGACTCTCACTCTGTAAAGGTGTTGGAGAGAACGTCAGTGAGCGAGGATACACAGACAAGAGCAGTCCTGGGGCTGTTTCTATCCCTCCCCAATAGTGCAATAATTGTAGATGGGTTACAATTTCATCTCAGGACTCCTTTTAGTAACCAATTGGTTCATTCTTTCTTGTCTGTGCTGTTATTTATGCCATAACAGAACACTCACCATGCTGCTGCTTTCTGTCTCACTGAGTCTTCTCTCAGGTGGGGATCAGTAAGTGGCTCTTTGAATGGCCTTTCTCACTCAGAACCTGAAATGATCATCACATGTGCATGCTATATACATGGATGTGTGTATATGTAGATATCTAAAACCCTGACCAGAAGATGCAACTGAATTTCTCCATGCTGTGCCCACTGGAGGCCTGTGACCTCCCTGGGCTGAGCTCCCACTGCACTCCCAGAACTCTACACACAAAACCTGACTGGGGTAAATATTTGCAGGATCAGCCTCTGCAACACCAACGAAACGGAAACTAAATATAAACACTAAAAATAGAATTTTACAAACTGAACTCTGCAAGCCATTCCTTCAGCACTCTGGGGTTGGCAAGCTCTGTGTCTCCAAGTGCTCAACTGCAGAGAGAGAAACAGGAACAGTGAGTCTGGTTCAGCCTGACATTCTCTGACTTTGCAAACAGTAACAAGAGGCAGTTTCCCAACTGAAGGACTTACACATGCAACTTGTATTTATATTAGAAACGAAATCTGAAATTCTCCCATCTGTTCAGAAGGCTCCATGCAGCAGCCTGGAAGTCAACCCTGTTTCTGTGTCACAGGGAACACATAACATGCCTGGGAGCCTGTGCAGCCATTGCTGACACCACACACTCGTATCTCAGTCCATGATTAATTAAAAGCTTTGCAATCAGTGTTGGTAAAAGAGGCAAGGCTGAAAATGCTGGACACAGGAACCTTGTCTAAAGTGGTTCTTCGAGCAGTTCTTTTGAGCAATTCTGGCCTACACAGAACACAGCTCTTGGGGAGAACAGGCCTGGCTGTCTGTCTGTGAGCACGTGCTGCTGAGAGCACACCTGAGCACGTGCTGTGCAGGCACAGGAGCTCCAGCCCCAGAGCTCCTGCTCTCCCAGAGAGCTGGGGAACATGGGAGAAGCCCATCCCAGCTGGCAGCTGTAGGGCTGCTCTGTAATCCATGAACACGGTGCTTGCCACAGGGATTTATCTCAGGAATCTGGTAGTCAGGCTGAGGGTGAAGCCAGCAGCAAGGGGCAGGGATGGCAGTGCTGTGCCCAGTGCCCTCAGTGCCCAGTGCCCTGGGGGTCCAGTGCCTTCAGTGCCCATCCAGCACCAGCCCAACACACCGGCTCTTCTGCCCAAAGAGAACAGGTCACACCTCTCACAGGTGCCAGCTGACCAGGGGCAGAGGAACTGCTCTCTTCGGGGTGAGCCTGCAGCACAGCAGCACAGCTCCCTTCTGCATTTAGCCTCCATCAATCCATATGTTCTTTCCTAATGATAGCTCAGATAATTTTAGCCTGAATGCTTGGCTGTTGCGCGTGCCAGCGTGTGGAATGTGCAAAGGCGGGATTTACTGAGAAATTTTTACAGAAATCTGCTGCTGCTTTAACAAAAAATCAGACAATAAAAGCCTTTTTGGAAGCAGCAAATGCAATCCGAGCTCCTGATGTTAATCAAGGCCTTGTATGGGATCTACTGTTCCTGTGAGCTCACTCCTGATGAATCCCAGCAAAGAGGGCAGGGAGTCACCTCCAATGGCCATTTCAGCTGCCCTGACCCTTCACAGAAAACAGGCTCTGCCCAAGCTTCTCCCCAGAGGTGTTTGACCTCTTCCCACCTCCCCAGGCCAGGGAGCTCACAGCCTGCTCCCACTGAACCCCTACAAGCTGAACATCAACTTGGTGAAGAACCATTTTCCCTCCTGAAGTAAAAGAAAGTTTTATCTTCGAGTTCAGCCAGTGCAATTCCCCGAAAGGGCTGAGCCACTCAAACAGACTCAAAGGAACTTCCATGCCAACAATCTGGTGCCTTCACTCAGTGTGGGAAAAGGTAACAGGAACGGAAGCTCTGCGTGGTCATATGGCCACAAAATTACTGACTTGGCAGATGAACATCTTGATCCCTATCACAGGCCTCTGCAAATGGAATGCTTTTATCTTTCCTTATCTCCAGGCACATGTCTTCCTCTTCCTGATCTCTTGGAAAGAAAAGCCTTTTTTTTCTCTTGCTATTTAGTTCCCAGCACAGGCTCTGGTGCTCAGCTATAGACCCCTAAGGCTGCTGTGCCCCTCAAATTTCCAGCAGCTGAGATTCCCTCAAAGGAATGGCAAATGGAATCAGTCTGGATTCACAGTCACAGTTGAGTGAGAAAAATGACCACTGTCCTTCCCCCAGAGGCTGAACTGGCATATGTGTCTTCCCTTTGAATAATAAAAATCCATCTTGATCATTGCCACAGTTTTTACCTGCTCCCAGCAACTCTGGGATCCCTGTGGGAAAGGGTCTGTGCTTAGAGTTTGGGGCTGAGGTTTGTTTTGGAGCCTTGTGCCTGATTCAGTATCTGTGTGGCTGGGAGTGATGTTGTGGGTTAATCCTCTTTCCAGGAGAGGCTCCCATCTGATAATGGACACTGTGTACAGGACCCACACCTTTCTGCAGGAAAACAGGACATTCCAGAGCTGTACAGTAAAGGATTTTTTTTTTAACCATAGCAAATTCAGTCCACTACTAAAACCCACAGTTAGGTGAACTCAGGCTCACTCATGGGGAAAAAAAAAAAAAAAAAAAAGTGTTGGTTTGGGGTTTGGCTTTCTCAGGCCCTACTCTGCACAGCTTTCCAAGCCTCAGTGCTGTGGGTGCTGATTTTCTGTATCCCAGAAAATGTGGCCAGGTAATTTCACAGGAATCTCCAGCCCTTCAGGGGAGACTGAACTTTGGGCTGACTGAAACACAGAAACGCTTTTTTGGCTTTAAGACTTTATGTGTCTCCTTTGAGTCCTGGGTGAGGGGGGGGGAAGCAAACTCAGCAGTTTCTGAGATTTATCCTCCTGTAAGGTCAGCCACAGAGTCACCTGAGAATGTCACCACTGGGATCTTCCTCTCTCCCCCTCCCAGGTTGTCCTGAAGGCTTCAACCCGTAAAACAGACACAGCCTTGTGCAAACAGAAGCACTATATAAAGACACTAATTTCGAGGCACTAAAAGCTCTTTGCCCCCTCTGTCCTTGTCCCATTGCCCTGTGACAGCCCTGGCTGGTTCCTCTCACAGGCTCCAATGCCTGTTTTGCAGATTAAAACCTGGGACATGCATGGAGCCAGAGAATTGGAGAGCCCTGGCCTCCCTGCTCCAGATAAGACAGCGCAGGAAACTGCAACAATCCTGCTAGGAAAACAACAGGATACAGAACAGCAGTGCTTAAACTTGACTCCTGCCCCCTTCCTCAGTCCCTTGAGAAACCCTCCCTGGAGGTGAGGGGACCTGGGACAGCCCCCAAACACACATGGGCACTGCCAGGGCGGTGTCAGGGCAGGAAGGGCTGAAGCTGCACTCAAATACATCTGGCTGCAAGATGGGAGCTGAGTGGAGCAGCTGCAGCTCATGGCTGCCAGAAATCACGGAGCTTGTCCCATCCTCCTTAGCAGGAGCCCGGGGGGTGGGTCCATCATTTCCTAGCACTTCGGTTTTCCTGTTCTCTGCCTTGTTTGTTTCCCTCCTCATCTGCTCTGTACAAGAAACTTCTGAGCACCTCTTCAGCTCTCTTCCTGCTTCCCCACATCCTTCCACCAACCCCTCCTGCCCTGCTTGTACAAATACAATTCCCAAGATACATCCTGTACTTGCTGCAGGGCACCATGCCTCCATTTTGAGAGATACTCCCAGAAAATCCCACCCAGAGTGTCTGCAGAGGGCAGGATCTGACTGCAGGCACCGGGTCCAAGCAGGAGACAGACCCTGCTTGGCAAACACTGGCCTCCAGCACCACATTCCTTAAACAAAACCTTTTTTGTTCAAAGACTCGGACATCACTTTTCCCCCAAGTTCTAATTATCTCTGCTCCTGAGGGGCTGCGTTCCAGAGCCACTGGCCTGGGATATAACTGTGAGCACTAAATCAAGGCCTCTGAAAAGTGCTAATAAAAACCACAGGCAGCTGGCACAGCACTGCCTGGGCCACCAAACAGGGATCAGCCACCAAACCAGCCCGAGTGAAGGAAAAAATTAATTGGAAACCATGAAGTTCTATTATTAGGAGCTCACGTTGTATTTCCCAGGAGGAAGTTGGAAAGCTGAAATCAGCAATGACCAAATCAATGTCCTGGGCAGGAAATGTGGCAGCGTCACTGACACAGTGTCAAGGTGAAGTCTGGGGAAACCTCACACCTGTGCCAGTGCCCTGGGGACAGCTGGCTGGACTGGCCCCACGCTTCCACGTGCAAACTGTGACAGATAAGCACAGTGACGGGGATTGACCGTGTCCCCCACCGCTGTTCGTGTGACAGTGATCTGTCCCCTCACCCCAGGCACGAGCTCCTGGGGGCCGGAAGGCCCGTGCAGAAGCATCGCTGCCTCCTTCACTCGCTGCTCTCGGGGTTTGTCGCCAAGCGCCGGGCACCGGGTGCCTCCGGTACCTCCCGCTGCACGAGCACCTTTGGCCCTCCCGGTTCTGCCGCGTTTTGAGCGCGCCGGGCTCGCGAATCACCCGGGAACGACGAGGAAGGGAGGCTCTTTTGTTCCAGCTCCCCGCCCGGTACCGGCAGAGGGAGCTCGGCTCCGGTACCGGCGGAGGGCGCTCGGCCCCGGTACCGGCAGGGGGAGCTCGGTCCCCGGTGTGGCCGTGCCGGTCCCGAGTCCCGCCGGGTCCTGCCGGGAGCCGCAGCACCGCAGGCAGAGCCCGCACCAGTGCCCAGAGAAGGGAGACCCCGGGCCGGGCTCGGTCGCTGCTGCTCCTCCGGTATCAAACAGCCAAAGCGAACAGCTGCGGCTGGCGAGGGGAGGGCGCAAAAGCCGTTTCATTTCATTGTCAAGGCGTTTATTGCGGTTTTTAACATTTCTGAGCAGCCTTTTAAAGTGTGACACAGGATGTTTCGTCAACCATCTGCTAAACTGAACCGAACTAATCCAACCTAACCCAAACCCACACACCACTGCTGGGAACAGGACACAGCACCCAGCATTTCAAGCCCAGTTTTGGGGCCTGGCACCTGCCTCTCCTTGAGCTGACCCAGACCCTCTCCCGTTGTCCCACCTGCCCAAAGACCAGAACTCGTATGTTCCCTCAGCACACTCTGGCTGGAGTGTGGCAGCAATTTGTTATTAAATAGTATTTTGTGGTGAATCTGTGACTTGTAATTAGATGTAATCATTCACAATGGGACGTGGTAACCTACTTCTTTTGTAATAGACCATCTTTAGCGACTGACACCTCAGCTCCTTCCTAAAGCCCCTGAAATTGAGGTGACTCAGTCTCATCAGCACCAGGCAAATGCTCACGTTCACTTCTGCACCCCAGGTATTTATGGAGGTTTGCTGGGATGTGATGGGAAATGGCTCCTGGAGGCAGGAAAAAACACTGTTGGTAACCGAATACCTTGCAGGGGCGGGGAAGTTCCCTGGCTGTGGGATGGCTTGTTCCAGTCCCTGCTGGATCTCTGGCATGGGGATCCCAAAAGGAGCCCCAAGTTCTTGTCCCTCACAAAACATCCCACTAAGGGGCACCCCAGGATTTTGGCCACAGCATAAACATTGGTTTATGCTCCCTGGTGATGTTATCTGTGAGACTTGTAGGCTCCCACCTTTGGAGCCTTGGCTCCTGCTCAATTTTCTACTCTGTCCTTGTTTTGATGTTGCCACTGTCTCCCTTACCTGCTCCAAGGTCGGGTAGGCAGCCTCCCACAGAGCACAGCACTGCCCAAGGACAGGATCTCATCCAGGGCAGCCTAGGAGAGAGGGGAGAGAGGTGTTTGTCAGGAAAGGGAATTCAAAGCAACCTGGGGTGGGATGGAAGCCATGAGCAAAGCTCTCTGCCCTGAGAGCTGAGAGCCCTCAGCTTTGTTGGGCTCTGAGTGGTTGCCTGGGGCAGCAGCCAGGACCAGCAGGATCTGAAGAGTGGCTCCCCATTGCTGTCCCCCACTCCTTGAGAGCAGAGCTGAGAGCCTTAGGGATGAAAACACTACAGCTGGATGATCCTTTGGATAAGAAACACACACTTGGCCTTGGATCCAGAAGAGCTGCAGCCATAACACCCTGCCCAGAGTGTGAGGAGGAGCAAAACAGGCAACTCCACTCAATAGATTCCAGAGAAACCAGAGCCAATGGGTGGTTTAGATTTGAAGTGCTCAGCTGAAAATGTCCCTGAGGGAAGGATTCTGAGAACTGACTTCCACCTGCTGCAAAAGGAACTTGTCATCTTGCAGTATGGAACTAAGTATTTTCTCAATAAGTAAAGTATTTTCATGTATTTTTTGAGCCCTGACCTTCAAGTAAGGTAATGTAGCTGAACTGCCCCTCTGGAGGGAACTTAGTTCCACAAGGACAGTGAGTGAGCTCATGGAAATGCTCCTCTGGCAGAAGGTGCAGGCAGTACCTGCACAGGAGGGAGCCAGGAGTGATGCATCCCCAACTTCCAGCCCTGCTGCCAGGCACTGGGAATCTCTTTAGGGCTGTGGTGATGCTGGTTTTACCCCAAACCAGGAATTCAGTGCTGTGGTGCAGAGTAGAGAGCTGCACACAGAACTGATGGCTCTGCACACAAAGAGCCCCTGTGCCTGTGTTTTGGGCATGCTGGGGCCCCATGAGACATCCCTTGCACGGGCTCCTGTCATTACCTGCCACACTCACTGCCCTGGTATCAGAGAGCTCACCAATTAAATATTAAAACTTCTGAAGGATATTGAGTTTCTTTTGTTCCTTTGGCATCACCAGTGTTCTCAGTTCTCCCTGACTTCACATGCTGCATGTTGCTGCCTTCATGTTCTTTTAATGCTTAATTTCATACTCCAGAGGGCTTCTTTCACCTTCTGTCTGTCACAGGGAGCATCTGCTGTACCAGGAGATGGCCTTTATGGAGCAGTTTCCTCACCAAAGCCCAGACTACAACCAAACCACCAATTCCAAGGTTCTGCACATATAGGCTGTTGTGTGTGTTCATACACTTCCACCCAGTTTGATCCAGACTACTTTGGCTTTGAGTCTGGAATCCGAATGTGAGATTCCTGAACACTTTCACCATCTGAAACATGAGCAAACCTTCACACCACGAAAGCAAAAGCCCCTTATCCATAGAGCAAGGATTCCCTGAACTGTTCTACTGCACGACATCCTTCAGGAACATACGGGCCAGCAACCACGAGATGCCCACAGCATAACTACACCACTGACAAACCAATTGAGCCTCAGCAGCTGCCTCTGGGAAGGTTTCATTCATCCCCAGGACTGCCTTTTAAACTTAAGTGCCACTGGAACAAACACATCTTTGATCCAAGTAGGAAATAATTTGGAGCTTTGTGTTTAATAGAGCTGCAGCCCTGGGGAAATGATGTCGTTCTTGGCTGGGATGACAATGGGGCTCACGGCGGGCACAGAGCGTGGCTGTCCCTGTCCCCTCTGGGCCGACTGTGTTTGGACATCTTTGTTCTTGATTCAGTGTGGAAACAAGCTGACAGCCGAGGCTCCTGAGCTGCCCTGTGTGACACCAAAACACAGGATTTGGGGAGGGAGGGAGCAGGATTTGGGCAATCCTCTGTGCTCTTGCTCCTTCTCCCTCTGGAGTCTCTCGTGTCCCCCGCAGCTCCAGGGGAACCCCAGCACAGATTAGGGGCTGCAGACACAAACATGGAGCAGCACATGGGCAGCACTGGGCTGTACACACCAGTGTGATCCGTGTGCCTGAGGTGGGGCACACACACCTCCCTTTATACTGTGGACACCTCCTCAAATGTTGCTGCAATTTCTACCTGTAAAATCCTGTGTTCAGGGCAAGGAGCAAGCAGCAGGCAGGCTCCACACCCAAAAGAGCATCTCTAGATGCTTTACAGGTGCCTGTCTCTCTGTCAGGGCCCTTTTTCATTTAAATGGCCTGTGTTCAGACTGTAACATTCTCCTGTCTGGAATCGTCTGGCATCTGTGCCATATCCATTCGAATGGCAGATGCAACAGGAGACACCTGCAGACAGAGGGGCAGAGCTAAGGTTTCAGGAACAATCACAGAGCCTGGCAGGTGAGCCATGGAGACCTGCAGCAATAATGCATGAGCTGCACCTGCCTCCCCTCAGCCCTGTGGCACTGCTCGTCTGGGAGCTGCTGTTCCAGTTCCCACTGAGCTCCACCACCTGCACCACTGGGAGAACCAGTACAGCACAATGTACTGCTCCCAGTAACAGACTGGGAACACCAGGTAGTGGTGTGCTGGCAGAGAAGCAGATCTGGGGGGCTGAGTACTCTCAAAGTCCTACAGAGCCCCCCAGGTTCCATCTCTGGAAATTGTTGCTTGAGCCAGCGAGCCCCCTCAAGAAGCTGATCAAGAAATTTGCATTATCTTTAAGAGGGTCACAAAATCAAATCAGTGTAAGGAAGTGAAGGAGCTTCTCAGGCCATTGCTGGGTACAGGAAAGCAACAGAAGGGCACTCAGCTCTCCCTGCAAACAAGCCCCTGACTAAAGCAAGAAGGAAATACAAAGCTTGAGCTATGGACAGACAAGAAATGGTGTTTACTTCCCTGCCCTGGGATAGCAGGAGATGTGCTTGGAAGGAGGGTTGTTTGTATAAATAAATGTTCATTCTTGGCAATGGAATGCAAACTATGCTGAGGGGCTGGAACCAGGCACTCGGGAAAGCTGAGGCCAGAGCAAGGGAGAGACGGAGTGAGGCTGCAGGGAGGAAATTCACATTCATTTTTAGCAACTTGGAGAGGTTCTCAAGCCTATTTGACATTTTTAATTATGCTGATGCAGAGCCTATTTCAAGGACAAAAAAAAAAAAGTCAGGATTGCAGGTTAAACAATTAGGAAATTTCACACCAGCCAGTGAGGAGCAGTGCTGCCTGGGGGTCTGGAGACTCTCTGAAACACGGGATCATCTTTCAGCCTTTCTAGACAGACGGAATTTGAATGTCTTGCAGAATCCTCGCCCAGGTCAGGAACTCAGAGCCTGGCCCTGTAAACCTCTCCTGATGGTATTTTCTGAGAGCACACAGGAGGCAGGAAAGATGAGCCTGAGCTGCTGCTCTCTTTGTCCAGGCTTTCCTGCAAGGTCTCTGGAAGGGCAGAAAAGCATTCTGCAGTGTGGCATCAACTGTGTCAGAATCTGTAACTTTACAGTGGGAAACACTGCAATTTGTGGTGGAGAGTGAGCTCAGCTCCACGGTGTCACATCACCAAGTCAGGACCTGTGTTTCCATGCTCAGAAAACGACCTTTTGTCATTCAACCATCGTGACCTCGGTCTCACTTTCCCTGGGTATCTGTGGAAAAGAGGTTTACCTGCTTGCTCTACCCACTCTCCTTTCTGAAAAATGTGTAAGGACCTCTCCCTACATTTCAGTTTGGGTGACAGGGGCCACGGCTGTGGCACTGAAGGGCAGGAATTGCCTTTTTGTGTTGAGCAGAGATGTCAGCCCCTCTGCCCTGAGTCCAGCACAGGAGCTGGCACCGGGCTGGGGACAGCGGAATGGAATTGGAACCCGCCTTCCCTTTGAGATAATGGAAAGTCACAGGCAGGTATCCAGCTTTGGGCATGAATAAATCATTACAGGTATGAATTATTCAGGGCTCAGCCCTCCACATGTGCTCCATTCAGACTCCAGTGGCAGCATCCCTACTGTGCAGGGGGTTCTTCCCCAACATTCCAGGTCTATGGCAGGCTGATGAGTCCAAGTGTTTATATAAGATTAAAAGAATAATTAGAAATCCAGTAGTAAAAAGCTGCTCAAAAGTTCTGTCACACCTTAGGCTGGCATTCCAACGGCCAGGCAGTGTCTGAGCTCCAAGAGCTGTCCACAAGTTAGTCACAGCATGGGATGGGAATAAAAAGTGGCTCAGGAAATCGGGAGCACAGGTTGGAGGAAAGAACTGGAATGCTGGGCACAGAATCAATACAGGAACCAACCCAACCTTCTGATAGCTTGTGTCTAACACAAACACAGGTATTACCTGGATTTCTCAAATGACAATAAGCAACTTAGAGAATAAATCAAAATTTCTGAGTTTGATCTGTGCTGTAAGATCAGTGACTTTGCCTTGTGGTGCTTTTAAAAAATCTTGTTCATTAGACTGCAACTTTTCCCAGAGCTGAAATTAGTTGAATGAAGAGAAGATCTGGTTTGCAGTGACTGAAAGGATAGCACTGTTAGAGCTGGCTAGAGCAATCACTGATAAAGTGATTAATTTAATGTCAGAGTCCAAATCAAGGACCCTGGGGCCCAGGAGAGCAGGGGCAGCCACGAGCCCCAGATGCTGCCAGGTGATTTCTGGGGAGGAGCAGCAGCTCTGGGATAAGCTGCAGGGGGTATAATCAGACTATAGATTAATCAAATCACAGATTCATCAAACCACAGCCTAATCTTCACTACTCCAACCCCGACTAGGAGGGAAAAAAAGTCTTGTGTTGAACAGCCAGGAAATGGCTGGTTCGTCCCGCACAGGAAATGAGTCACCCCAGAGCATCGGGAGGAGCCGTGGGGGACAGGGAAGTGCTGAAATAACATGGACGGGGAACAGCAGAAAGGCAGAGAAGTCTCTTTGTGACGTGGATTAAAAAGAAGGAAAGATGTAAAATGTGAACTCTTGTGATTCTACTTCAAATCTGGAGTTCATGCAGGTGCTTGCAGGATGAAACACACGCAGCTGTAAACGGGGGATCCAGGGTGCGCAATGGCAACACAAACCATGCCCAGGTGCAGCTCTCCTGCCTTGCAGAGTGTTTCCCACCTGCTCAGCTCTGACCCTGCAGAGGAGGCCTCATGTTGCCGTGGTGGCAGATCTGTCACAGACACCCTGCTCAGGGAGCTTATATACAGGTTAGAAATCACAGAATCATGGAGTCATCCCCCTTGTCCAGGCCCTGGTAAAAAATCAGTCTCCAAGAACACTTCTTTTTACTACTGACAGCACATTAAGCTCAATTCCAAACCCATTTATTTATCAGCTACCAGTCAGAACACTCTTTGATAGTACTCCACACTGCCAAACTCTTGTGGATCAATGGAAGAAACACTTCCCTCATTCATGTTGTGTCCTGCTCGGAAAGCCACATGCCTGCAGGTATGAGCTGCACCTCTCCCAGCTGCTGGAACTAACACAGCCAGCTCTCCCACCCCAGCTGCAGAGGCACTTTGGGTCCCTCTCCTGGTCCCTTCTCTCAGGCACGAGGAGGGGAGGCCGTGGGTCAGGGCCAGATGTGTCTGCTGGACTGACAAACCCTGCAGGGATTCTGCTCCTGCTCGGGTTTCGCTCCTGCTCCGCCCGCCCTGCACTAACCATTCCCAGAGCGGTGATGTGGCATCGTGAACCATGCACTGAAGAATGTTCTGGCACTGTGAGATGCTGCTGAAGCTGCCAATACGCTTTGAAATAAAACCGCCGTGTTCGCTGAGAGGGGTTGAAAATAAATAAAAGCCACAGAGAGTGGCAGAAGGATTGGAGACGCCCTCTGCCCTCTTTTTTCTTTGAGATTCAGTGGCAGCACAGTTATCCATCAGAGTTCCCTGGTTTAGGGCCTTGCTGGGAATAACAGGGCAGGAGAGGAACTTCCAGGAAAACAATTGTCACTGGCAGCACTATCCAGCATCCACCACTGTGCCCAGAGGTTTGGGTTCATGAACTGGGCCTCTGTGTAGGAGGGTTCTGTTTTTCAAACCACTGGCAGAAACGTTGGGTGGAAGAGGAAGGAGAAGAGTTTTGCCAGTTTGTGAAGGACACGGTTGTGAAGAGAAGCGTCCATGACCCCACACAGGCTCTGGAGCTGTGTAACAATACAAAAGGAACAGGCAGGAAAGGGTCGGTTTTGTTTCAGAGAGTTTTTCTTCCCTGCTGGTGAATTAAATGCCAAGAGATAACACATGCAGGAAGGGCTCAAAAAGGGAATAATCTGGGTGTGCCCCAGAGCCCTTCCCGGCCAGAGGAACCAGAGCCAGGACCAGGGTGGGACGTGGGACGCTGCTGTAGGATCATACAAAAGAAGCTGATTCGTATTTTTCCCTTTGCCCTCCTCTTTTTTTTTTTTTTTTTAATATGGTCATTTTCATCTGAGTTTGTTTTTCAAAACAAACACAAGGACACACAGGGGCTGGTCCTGCTCCCTGCTGTGTTTTTATATCAAGTGTAATCTTGTTCTTAAAAGCATTTTCCCCTTTGGCCCAGAGAAAACCACAATAGGGTCACTGGTCACATGTAGTCCCATAGTACCTGAGCAGATGCTGTCTAAAAAATTCTGTTCATATTGCAGGAAAATGGCTGATAAAATGTTGCACAATCATCATTTCTGCAAGAACTGTGGAAAATCAGGGTGAGCTTGCACAAACCTTAAAGAGCCTTTTAAATCAGACCACACCTGCAAAGGAAAGGCCTTTGGAAATCAGGAATCCTGTAGTGGCATTTACCTGTTTGCTCTGCCAAAGATACCTGAAAGGCACCTGGAATACCTGCACATAACTCATCTCAGCAGCTCCTGGAAAATCAGATCCTGTCCTGGCCTGTGATCAGTTTCAGTCTTTGCGGGATGTTCAGGATACTCTTCCTTAGGTACAGAAATACCCCATATTGAAAAAAAAACCATAAAAATAAAAAAGGATTCTGTCTCCACAGCATCCTCTACCATTAAGGGATTCCTTACTCATGGAAGAAACGCCTTCATAGGAAATACACCTTAAACCAGGCACAGTTCAAGGGAGCCCAGGCAGCTTGTGTTGGCAGCTAAATTCCTGCTCTCTTTGATCACATCACTTTATCTCTCTGGCCCTCAGCTACAGTGGATCCATAATCCCATCATTTTCCCATTCTTTGCCTCATTGAAGTTGTAAATCTGAGGCAGCAGCTAAGCCTTTCATATGCAGGAGCCAGTAAATAACGTGGTTTCAGATGAGTTTAGTTGCCTTCAGCAATAGGTCAGAACAAGCTTTTCTGCTTTTCCTTGGTGTTAAACTCCACAGGGGCTAAACTGGAAGTCCAGTAACCTAAAGATTCAGGAATCAAGAGTTCCCAGCTCCTAGAAAGATGAAAGACCAAGGGAAGCTCCTGCATTTCACAGAGGGTGAAAAGAGTGAGGCAGGCAGGTGATGTCTGATCCTGGCCACTGAAACCCCAGAGCACTGCCCCAGCGAGAAATGAGGGCTCTGGCCAGAGAACCTGGCACAGCAACACGGGTTTGGGAGAAAACAGACCTCTTCACTTCTAACTTTTTCTCTTTCCTACTCACATGTCAAGTGTGAGCTTGAGAGAGACACGAGACGCAAAATGCATGTTTGTACCTGCCAGAGTTACCTGACACAAGGCAGAAACACTGCCCAGGGATAACACTCCAAGTTTCGTTTGCACTCTTATTTTTAAAATAATTTTCTGAGCCCTCACATACACTGTCCAGGTGTTTGTGTTTTAGAGATTATCACTAGCATGGGTACTTTGGCAGAACTGCCAAATATATTCACAGAAATGCCCTGGGTGGGAAGGCTGGCAAGGCAGAGGAGCCTGGCTGAAGGTAGAACTAGAAATCAGATAGAAACTACCAATTAATCCCCGTGGGGTACGGCAAGTGAGGCTCAGTAAACGGGTAACTGCCACTGGAATTCCCAGAGAGCAAATATTGCATTTAAACAGCGTTTCATCCACGGCAGCAGTGGCTCCATGGAGCAGTGGTGGGGAGGATCCAGCTGTGCCCGAGGGTCGGGGATGGGGACAGACCCCCACGCTTGCCCTGGTCACCCCGCGGGAGCCACAGAAGGATGTCACACAAAGCCACCAGGGTCGTCTGAAATTCAGCCGAGGTGGCCCAGCATACTCAAATCTTCCAGAGGCTTGACAAGCCTCAAATCCCTAGAATAACATGAATCCCTGCAGAAGTGGGACCTAGTCAATGACCGACATCAACAGTGAGACAAGTCGATCTAATTCCGCACTGAAGTGGCCCTGATGGGCCACAGAGCTGGGCTGGGCAGCAAAGCGTCACAACGGTACCTGAGCCACAGGCCGGCAGGTACGTTTAACATCTTACCTCACAAGATCTCCCTCTCTCATACTCAGGTAACCTTTATCCTTAAGACATTAACTGCAACTACACACACTCCGTCTGTATCTTAAGCAAGCCCCTCGGCCTGCCGGATCACCGAGGCGCAGCGCGGGCGGGCACAGCTCACCCGGGATGGCGGCGGCGCGCGGCTTTCCTGCCCGCCCCCAACATGGCGGCGGGGCCGAGCCGCCCCGCGGCCCCGGGCCGCACAACGTGCACGCGGCGGGACCCCCTTGCCCGTACCCAAGATGGCGCCCAACGCCGTGCCGCCCATGCCCTGCCCCCAATCAAGATGGCGCCTCTGGGCGTCATCCCGGCCTCCTTCCCGCTCTGAAGATGGCTCCTCCCCGCCGCCTCCCTCCGCCTACCGAATGGCGCCGCGCACCGGCGATTCGCCCCGCCCCTTACCCCGCTCGCGGCCAATCGGCTTCGCGCGGGGAGCCAGAGCACCAACCCCGGGAGGCGGGTGGTCCCGCCCCCTCGTCAGGGCGACAGCTCCGCCGACCAATGGAGCGCCGGCGCGGGCGAGGCGGGCCGGGCGGCGCCGCCATTTTGTGAGTCTATAACACGGAGCGGTCTTGCTCGTCCCGCTATTGCGGCGCCTCCACTCCGCTCCCGACGGGTCGTCTCCGTGTGCAATGGACGGGTGAGTCCCGCCCGGCGCCGCGCCGGGGCCGCGAGCGGTGCCGCCGGGCCCCTCCTGTGTTGCGGGAGGTCCCGGTTGAGGACCCGCGCCGGGGCTGGAGTGATACCTGTGGGGGGCCCACTGGTGCGGGCGGGGGGGGGGGGGGGGGGGGGTCTCATGTGGGGTGGGGGGCCCACTGGTGCGGGCGGGGGGGGGGTCTCATGTGGGGGTCGCCCCCCCTTCCCCGGATCTCTCCCCGGCGGCGGGGGAAGCGGGGGCGGGCCCAGTGCGCCGCCTCGTGCGAGCCGGCCCCGCGTGCGCTCCACCGCACCGCGGGTCCCGGCCGGGAGAGCTCGGGGGTCCCGGCTGAGGGGAGCTCCGGGGCTCCCGGCCTGGGGGGGCTCACGGGGACCCTTCGGGGCCAGGCGTGGGGTGGCGGTCCGGGA
>VZUI01048753.1:0-16266 GCA_013401135.1 Cettia cetti | reverse complement strand
TTCTTTTCTTTTCTTTTCTTTTCTTTTCTTTTCTTTTCTTTTCTTTTCTTTTCTTTTCTTCTTTTCTTTTCTTTTTTCTTTTCTTCAAAAAGTGTCCTTTCTGCCAACCTCAATATGTGTAAATGACAAAATCTTTGGAGTGAGGACAGTACATCTTCAGCTCACAGGCCAGATATTAATACCTGAAGCACAGAAAGGTTTTGCCATCTGCTGCTTAAAACTCCTTCATATTAATAGAAAAGCCAGAGAGAAAGGCAAGAAAAATAACCAAAACATGGAATAGCATCTGTACCAGGATACTACTAGACAGCCTGGGATTTGTCAATGTTGAAAAATGATGACTACAGGGATATGATAAGAGACTTAAAACATCCTAGGTGGCCTGAAGAATATAAGTCAATTACTAATTTTATTCCAAATTGCCTAATGAGGACTGAAAAATAACAAGTGGATCCTTTTTCAGAGGTCTCTCAATTATCTTTTGACATCATTGCTAGAGGACACTATAGTGACAGGTTCACTGAAGAGTCTGGATTGCAAAATACCAGAACAGAAAGAAAACAATATTGGGTACCAAAGTCTAATAATAAGATGCTACTAAAAATAGCTGCATTCATGCACTAATTAAACTACTGACTATTCCTGGGATAAAGTTGTTCCTTGTTTTTCATTTATTCAATCAATTTTTATATTTATTCATCTTAAAGGCTTTCTTGTTGCCTGCTGAAGTGAAAGGCAGCCTATGAACTCTGATTTCAGTGAATGTGAGAGAATATTGTCACTAGCTTCCAACAAGCCAGGATTTAATTTTCCTATATGTGAGCAACAAATAGAAGCAGAAGTTGGACCATCTGACTTCTGCTAATAAAACTGAGCAATACTTGCACAAGTATATACTATAGAAATCTAAAGGTCTGAAAAGAAATAATGAGTATTTAAAAGGAGGAAAATTGCAAGTGTGTGCTACAGTACCACTGAGAGTCAAACACTTCTGCTTATGAGCATTAGCACTGAGCAGCCAAGCAAAGTGCTGTGTATCAGGAAAATGGGTTGTGAACACAAAATATACCAGTCTAAACCAAACAGAAGCACAGTGAATTTTCACCACTCTTTAGGCTGAACCAGAAAATTAGTAACCTCTGTATCTGTTAAATTTGGACTTTTAGTCATAAATGCTTCCTCCAGTTGTGTTTTATATAGACTGTTAATTTTGATCTGTGACCATTCTTTGTAGTGCATCGCATACTGAAAGGGAAGGGACTGTGGGTTAAAGGGTAATTTGCTCTCCCTTTGGTCAGGTTTTTTCCTTCCAAAATCTAGGAAACTAGGACTTGTGAAGCCTTATGAATCCTGACGTGGGAAGCCTTGCTGTAGGTGGAGGAACCAAAGGCTGTCAGTGAGTCTGGGGATGGCACTGCCTGAGCAGCAGTGACAGCCTGGTGCCTGAGGATCATTATTCTGCTATGGACTATAGCTTTGTTTCTAAGACAAGGATATTTGTAAGGAAAAATATTTGATTTCTTTACAATAGAGCTTATGTATCCTGAGCATATCACTACCGTAAGTAGTCCCAGAGACGTAAACAAGCAGAAGAACTGTAAAACTGGCCTCAAGTCCTTTTCCTCCCCTGAGTTCTAAGCTGCCTGGGGGATAAAAACCGCTGCCAGAACAAACTGGATCAGACCCAAGGTGGAGAGCAGGATGAGCCCTGTAATACATTACTTATTTAAATTCTGCCCTCTCGGAGTAACCTCTTTGCTGCTGAGTGCTTCCCTTTATTCTAGAGGGGGTCTCACATTGCTGAGACCTTTGGAAACATCCTGGCTTTAGTGCTATAAATAGCAAGTATTTCCCACTGACTAAAACCTGCAGCATAGCAGCAGTCTGATGTGGGTTTATTTTTCTGCTTGAGGACTACATAAGTGCTTGTGTCCTCTCTCTGCTGAGACATCCCTTCGCTTTAGGCACTGGTCTCTCTGCTCACTGCTGGTGAGTGTTAGTGAACCTGGCTCACATTCCTGTTCCTCCTGATCTTTTTTTCTCTCTAATGACAGATCTCCCCATGAGCACCTTTCCTAGTTTCCCCTCTCTCTTCTCTTATGGCAAGTCTTTGCTTCTCTTGGGTATACTGATTTCTGATGTTTATTAATTTTTGCTCATTCCATTTTGATTCCTCTGCTATTCATACATACTGTGCACTCCCTGTGCACACTGCTGTGTCTGGATGAGCTTTTAGTCAAGCTTCTTATAACCCCAGAGCTTCTCTTGGCCTTATCTTGCATTTACATGGTGCCTTTCAGTTCCCTGAAATCCAGCTCTAAGGATAAATACGAACGTGGTTCCCTGCACCTACCAGTGCTTCTCTGAGCAGGATCTTGACTGATAGATGACAGCACTCTGTGTTACTGGCATTTAGGAGAGGACTGTCCAGTAAAAACAGCACAAGGATCAAGAGCAAATACAAAGTCATTACAGAAGTGAGAATGTGTCAATGTAATCCCTAGAAAAAGAACAGCAAACAAGCACAAACGTGTGTGCCAAGTGTGCCTTCCTCCCACACATCATAAGCAGCAGGACTTAGTGCCCTGCTCAGCATCTTGACTGGGGACTGGCCAGGATTTAAGCCAAGCACCCAACTTCCCAAGTTTGCCCTTGGAGGAAGAAGATGTTAGAAGTACTTCTCAGGAGGAAAGAAACAAAACTGCATTTGGCTGTGATGTTCAAGTGAGGTTAAATCCTCGAGGAGCCTCTCCTGCCTGTTTGGTAATTCGAGCACTTGTTTGTGAGATAAGGGAAGGTGTCAGCTCCAGCAGCATCTGAACTCACACTCTGCTTTGTATGTTTCTGTGCCCTCTTCAGTTTGCTAATCAAAACAAGTTTCTGCTGTTTTTCTTATCCCCAGAGGGTGGAACTATCCTCAGAAAATTAAAGCTCTCTTATCTCTTAATGTGTCATCACAACTAATAGCCTGGGGACTGTAAACAAGTTTAAATATCAAAACAATTTGGCTGGTGATTGTCTGTGATTATGGATTAAGAATACAAAATTTGTGCTCGCTGATATTCAAGGTAGATTGGAAACAAGGAGACATATTCTTAACTGATGTAAATGGAGGTGGCTGAGCTGAACTGGGGGAGGAAGACTGCTTTGTACCAGCTGAGCATCTGATCCTGGGAGGTTTTCAGAAGTTTCCTTTCTTGTTTTTTAAGGTGCCAGATAATACATGACAGGATGTGGCCTATCAGGAGGAGCACTGGGGGCCCCTGGGAGAGCCTGGATGGTCCTCCCCTTCTCTGCGTTCCCAGGAGCTCAGATTCTGCTGGCTGAGCCCTCCACTTGCAGCCTCTTTGGGGAGCTCATAATGACTTAGAAGAGAAATGATTTAATATTACAAAACCTTTTCAAGATCAAGTCAAGGTGCCAGCATATCCAAAACTGTCAAATATGTCAGGGCAGGTGCATTGTGAGAGATGTGCTTTGTATCTTTGATGTGACAAACATACTGCAGTAAATTCTCAAACATGCACTTGCTACTGCCTTTTCCACAGCCCTGCCATCAAGCCATCACCTCTAGATCTGTGACGCTGAGTGAAGAGATGCAAAAAGATCTCTTGCTAGAAATATTTTTCCTGGTTCACTTGCCTGTTTGCAATGGCAGTGTGTGCAGCATGTTCCCTAGATTTGGGGAGATGGTAGCAGTGTATTTCATGGCACAGCTGGATTTAAAACTTTTCATGTTAGTGTGTTCCTCTTTTGGAAATATTTGTGAGGCCTCACTTTTGTTATGGATCATTCTCTGCTGTAGGCTGAATTACCTATTCTTCAAAGAATCCCACAGATGACAAACTGAGGCACAGAGAGAATAAGTGGATTTCATGTAGATATATATGAAGTCAGCAGAAGTGCAAGGAGATGAATAGTGAAAGGAGTGTCCTAACCACTGAACTGTCCTTGTCTCCCATGTGCAGTGCAGAATACGCAGAATATTTATCTTTTAATGGATAGCTTTTTGGAATACCTATCTTTTCAAAGCCTGATGTTAGGTTAATGATGAATCTTACAAAATGAAGTAGGAAAGACATTAATTTTGATGTGGCAGGAAAGTGCTTTCCTAATGAGGTAGTAATTAAATAAGAAGGATAGTTATTTAAAAAAAATGAAAAATTTAGTGTTCTCTAGCCCTCCTATCTCAGCAGTTCTAGTGGTGGTTCTGAGTAAGTAAAAGGAATGTTTCTGTCAAGCATGAAGTACCACCAGAAAAATATAAAAGGAAAAATGTGTCATAAGAATTATAAAAATATTAAATAATGTCAAATAAATGAAATCAGTTTCTAGAAGAGAATAATAAAGACTGAGAAAAGGTACCCAGAAAGCCAGATGACTTTTCTATTTTCTTAATTGGGGTAATTATACTAAAACTGACAGGAAGTATTTCCCCAGGAGCAAAAAACACCCACAAACCCCAGCCAGCAAAAATACCGCTCTGAGCATGAGATCTGTGAAGGTTAAAGGCTTGAGTCTGCCATTAGGAGAGTGCTACTCTTCTCCCAAGGTCAGTCCTCACATATGGAGAAGTAATTTTGATTCTGGTCTCCTCACTGTACAAAGTCAACGCTTACCTTGATTTCAACAGTGCTATATTTGGCAAAGTACTAATATAATTGTATTTGGTCCCAGTCATGTCCTGTTTGAATGTTAAACTCCTCTTAATACCAAGCCATTGTGTGCTCCCTCCTGTACCTTAGGTGATGTATGAAATAGAGAGCAGCACAGACCCACACGAGCAATCTCTCCAGGGAAACCTGTGCTGCCAGGGACCACACTATGTGTGTTTTGGGGGTTTTACTTCACACCAGCCTTTGTCTGGATCCCCACTCCCATGGGTTGAAAGCACTTTTTTTGGGTGTAGTTTCATCCAAAAAAGCTGCAGTTTATGCAGTCCCAGGATGCACCATAGCGTGAGCGTAATACACCACATGGGGACACAGAGACGACCTCCAAAAAATCACACTGTGCATCAGCCCATCTGTAAACTCTCAACTGCTGATGACCCCGTGTTGTTCATCATGTTCCAGCCACCAGCTTCTCTGTGCATATTTCCTTGCATCACACTGAGGACTTCTCCCTCAGTTAAGGCCCCTTAGAGGAACAGAAATAACCTGGCAGTCTGATTCACGTCACCTGAATTGAAACCACCCACTATCTCCTTGCTAATAAGTACAACTTGATAAGTACAACTTGCAAAGAGGAAAAACGTGATTGTTCAACCTCAGATTGGAGATTGTGCAGCCCAAGGACCTCTGGCTTTCTCATTGGCCAGTAATGGGTACTTGGGAGAGAGACTTTAATAATAAGGCAAAGATGTAGTGGTACTTCCCCAGAATTATTTTTTAGCTTACAGAAAATTCACACCTCAAAGATTTTCTAAGCCAGAGACTTTGTCTCTGTGTCTAATAGCCTTTGATATGTCTCCTTCATTTGTGAATTATTTAGCTTCTTTTTAGATTGATGTTAATTTTAGGATCTAGCATTCTGCGGGACAGAATTTGATATTGACTTTGTGCTGCACAGTTTATTAAGAAAAGAATGGGATGTTAATAACAGGAGATCAGATGCTGTCAGAGCCCCCATGCTGCCTCTGTTCACATTAATCCTGGAATCAGGACTTCCTATCTCATGTGGTGCAGGGTGACCATACCCAAGTGAAGAGTGTCAGTGGCTGCAGAGCAAAGCCACCCCAGCTGGGCCTTTGCACCACTCTCTGTGGGGTTTTTGGTGTGAATGGAAACTCAGCCCAAACCACGGGATGCAGAGTCAAATTGTACCTTCTCTGGCTTTTTTCAAGCCAGAAAGGTTTGACCCACAAGATGCTTGGGTATGATCATACTTCTGTGGGAACCAGAGTGCTGAATCAAGAGTGTTCAGCTCTTGTTCCCACAAGAAACCAGAAAGAACCAGCCAGAAAGAACTTCACTCTCCCCTCAAATCCTTGCATTACGGGCCTGGAATTTTATCAGACCATATTTGTAATCCTACTTGATTTTTCAAATAAACAGTGAAATGCAAAGAGCTGGCCAGAGGGAAAACTTCCCAGTTACTGAAGGGGAAAAGAACACAATATCCAAATGACTCATGGCTCTGTGGGTGAAGTAATGGCTACATGTCATAGCCTAGGATGTGGGTTTGTGGTCTGATGCCACATGGAGTTGTGACGTTAGTGTAAATGGCTTTGGTAGAAACTCTCCTGTGATTTCCCAGAGACAAGTTGCTTGTTAAGATACCTCTGACTGCTCAGTGGCAATTAACAAGATAGGGAGGACACACACCAGGTGCAGCCAAACCCTCCTCTGGACACCAGCTGGGGCAAATACAACAAAACCCTCCTGCTGCTAGAAGAGGTAGGTCCTACAGGAAGAGCTGGAGATGGCTGTGGCTGAAGGAACTCTGGAGACAAAGTTTCTGAGGGCTGAAAGGGAATCTGGAGAGGGACAGCAGGAGACTGTGTAGGTACCTGATGCCTGTGAGGTTTTGCTTTCCTGGGGCAGGTTATCCAAAGACCTTCTGGATGATCATGCTCTGATGTTTGATGCTCTGATATTTGATACCCTTCTCATCTGTCTCCCCTGCTCCCACTGACTGCTGTCTGCTGTGGGTACTCTCAGGTTTCTGGCTCCCTTGTTATTTTTTCCTTGGATCCACTGGTTACAATAAGACAAGACACGTAAATGCTAATGCAAGTGTAAGTACAAAGGCCTCTGCAGAGCCCAGCTTCTGCCTTACTTGCCACTAATCACTTGTACCTGCTGGGAATCAAACACTTCTAGGAAGTTGCCTTCTCTGTCCTATATATGAACAACTTGCAGATATGACAAAAATGCAGGTTGCTTTGTCTGGATCCTCAGTTCTTGCTCTCAGTCTCTCCATTGTAGGACTTCCTTACCTTTCCCAGTGCTTTCCATTCTTTCAGTGCTCTGGCTGCTGCTCTGTGGATGTGCAGTGCAGGAGCAGCTCAGAGGAGCTGCAGGTCAGGACTCTCCTCTGATGATACCTGCTGGAGGGGACATGCCCACAGAGGTAGTGCCCAGCTCTTGGGGAGCCCTCACCACCCTGAACATTTGCACTGCCTGGGAGGTACTGGTTTGGCTCTGTGAGTTCGTGGAGAGAGGAATGAGGGTCCACTAAAGTACAAAATCAAAACCCTCTTTTAGGAAGAAGCTATTGGGGAACAATTTTTTTTCCCTACGTCCTACCACTGCTTTCTGCTGCAGAAATATGATGGAGTATGGGGCTTGTAGCTTGGAGGACAGCAGCAGGGCTTTGCCTGAACCCAGGTCTTGGCAGATCAGTTGGCATTGGGAGACCAGCCAACCTTTTTCAGTTTTCTGGGACACTCTGGTTTGCCCATGTGATTAAAATTTGCAGTTAAATAAACAGACATAAGAATGTATCCATTTCTAATTTGAACAATCAGATGTTTACCCATGCTGGGAAGACCAAGGGAGCTTCTTTGTTTGCAGCTTCAGCTGTGCTGGGAGTCAGGGCTCGTCCCACATTTAAGAATCTTCTTTTTTTAGGCTGGGGCTGTTGCTTGGGAAATGGCTGTATTCTCCCTGCAGGCAGATCAATACATTTCAGCTCACTGCACTGCAAGTAACTTTTCATCGTACATTAAGAACGAGAAAAATAAAAGCCAAGATGGATGTTATTTTGGTTTTGCTTTTATTTTGAATTATTTATTAAGAAGTCACTGCTGTCTTCCTTCTCATCGGGAGACAAAATGCCTTTCTCTTTAATGATTTTTTTTTTTCCCTAGTAAAAAAGAAGTAAGGTCTTCCCAGTTTTATTTCCCTCACTCACTTTTTGGTACTGAAGTGTAAATATGGGGTCTCCGCAGCATGGCAAGATGATCTCCTGCAGTCCCAGGGTAGGCAAAGCCCTGACTGATGCTGGAGGAGTCACATCTCATGGTACACTTCTGACCAGTTTTATAATGACATAGTGGCTGAGTTATGTGTGCTTAAAGTGATTGCTGGCACATAACAGAATAGCTGAACCATAATTTTAATTTTAATATGTTATGGGGCAAAAATTCTGCCATTGGCACCACTATTAATGTGAGTTTCTATACCCCAACTAATAATCCATTTTGATGTTTTTGTTCCTAAATCTAGGTTATTCTGAAGGGGAGGATAAAGAAACTGGCCACCAAGATGGTAATCACTAGTGGAAATGAAGAAGATAAAGGCAGTCAAGAAAAGGAAAGCAAAGAAGAAACCATCTTGGCAATGCTTGGAATTATTGGGACAATTCTGAACCTCATTGTGATCATTTTTGTGTATATTTACACAACGTTGTAAACTAGAAGGCATGCAAATAGACCAGATAAAACGGCCATTAAGAGTGACAACAAACATTGCTGACTATTGACAAGTTCTTTAATCAGAATTGACTCTGTATTATATTAACACATCATAAAAGCACTGCCTGAAGGCAGCGAAGACTGAAGCACAATTAATTTAACAAGACTTTTTCACACAGTAATAAGCTTAACTCTTTTCTTCTGCCCTCTCCCTTTTGGTTTGGTTTTCAGTTTGGGGGAGAATGACTACAGTTATATAAGTTGTAGCTTTGAAGAAATCCACCAGGGATAGGTTGTTTTAACACAACTAGAAAAAAAAAAAAAAAAAAAAAAAAAAAAAAAAAAGAAAAGGAAAAGAATAAAGGAAATAAAGGGAAAAGAAAGCAACTGTACACTATATATAATTAGAAATGTATGCTGTATACCCGCAAAGATTGAACTCAAAGATAGCTTCATAGCACAGATCACGTGTCTGTTAGGTCAAATGGGTTTTTCTCTTGGTTTTTGCTTTTACTTACATTGAATCTGACAAGCTTTTTATTTAGAATGAACATATGGTGCAATCATGAAAAAAACAATTCCATTGAGCAAGGTCTGCCTAAACCTGATAAAATGTTGGGAGAAATACATTACATGGTTATTTTTCCTTTCTCATTTGCTTAACGTCTGTGTCTGTTCATACCAATGTTTATAAATATATATTTTTAATAAATGTGCTATATTTTTAGCATGAACCAAATATTTGGAGACACTTGTATTCATGCAGCTAAATTTCGTTTGATGAAGTGCCCCTTTTGACAATGGATGTTATTTTTCTCAGCAATTATACAGCAGTCTTGTTTGCAGCCCTCTCACTGAGGTCTGAAGCAAGCTCACATCATGCTCACATGCATGACTTGAAGTTGGAATGTCAGCTGAAAAGCATTGCTGCTTAATATGGGAAATAGCAAAACATTGTAAGGTGACCTTTGGAGAATGGTTGCAGAAAGAAGGCTCTCTTTATAGTTCAAAAAAGAAAAACCAAATGAAAGGAATACTGAGGCATCTCACAAAGTATTGCAAAATTCATAGAATTTATGGCTTTCAGAATCTGGTCACGCTCTCTAAGTACTTGTGCTGAGAGAAGTGAGCAGAGGTTTATACAGTTGAAAAGAGAAATTTATAGAGCCTATAGTGAGGGGCTTAAGTGAAATCCAGATTGTAAATACAGGGTGTATTTTAAATGTGAGGATTATTAACTCTTTATGCTTCTCTGACATGTGCTTTAACTGAGTTGCATTGAAAGTGCAGTGCAGTGAAATTCTCTGACTTGTGTTTTTGACAGGCATATGCAATGATGAGGATCACCATTTTTCTTCAGAGTTCAGTACCTATAAATATACGAAGCATTAGAAATATGAGACCTCAATTCTGCCTCAAGCTGCCTAAATACATTGCCCACTAACTCTGATATATCCTCTTGAAAAATAGGTCAATTAATTGTTTACTGACTTGTGGTTTGGATTGTATCTTCAGATGCACAAGGAGGATTGGTATTAAAGTCAGCTGGAGCTGTGAGAATTTTGATCCTAGAGTCTCAATTTTAGTGATCAGACCTGTCCCTCTGGAATCAACGTTTTAGTCACCATTTTCCTAGATGAAATGGAATGATCTCAAAAATACAGAATTTCCATGCAGGATATAAAAGAAAGCCTGAGGGTTACCTCCTATAAACAGAGGTGTTTATTGTCTTATGGCACCATAGAGTCAATAACAAAACCATTATGTGTAGAAAAAAGGTCAATAAATAAATTACAATGAACTCCAATATGAAGACTGAAGGAAAGAAGAAAAAAATAATCACATGTTAATGAACTCATGACAGGGCGAGAGAGATGATAAAAAGAGCAGAGATTTGAAGTAGAAAACAGCACAGAAATCCAGTGCCATGCATGCCAGCATGGCTGAGGAAACATTTGTGTTTGCACAGTGTTGGTAGAGCTGCAGGTCTCAGAGAGGACAAGAAACAGTTGTGGCATGGGACAGTGTAGCTCAGTGAGAGTGATCTTGTTCTTTAATTTATAGTTTATTGATAATTCTAAGGAATCAAGAAACTCTACTTTTTGATCACCCTAAAGGCTAAAATATATTTTCCTCCACTAGGCATCTTTTCTTCTTTTTAAACTACTACTGCTCACAGCCTGTGGCTTTGAGCACCTGCACATTCTCCAGGCATCAGTTTAACTTCAGCCACCCCCTTGCCTGCAAGGATCTTCTCTGCAGATATTTCTCTTTAACTTGTCCTTCTTTTCCAACCAACACCACAGCAATCTGCCCGAGGGTCATGCTCCTCTTCTAGAGGGACAGCCTCTCAGTCAAAAGATGAAGTCTCATTCCAGATACTTTGCCTCCCTCTGCATCAAATGGTAATACCTGTCATCTTCTTGTGGGCATGAAGATGCTTAATGAATCAAATTTCATGAGAGGTTCTACTATTACAAATTAAAGCTCTGCTTTGGAAAACAACATAGGACACCTCATCCACTAAAATAAAGAAGGAACTTTTTCTGCTCAGCCCAGTTGCACTTATTCAGACATGGGCCAGCACCTTCAATAAGACAGGTATGGCAAATAGCCCAAATAAGCTGAAATGGTGGATCAAGAACCTAAGAATTCTATATTTTCTCTGCTGTACTTTGCCTGTCAGTCTTGATGGAGGCAATGTGTCCAGGGGTCCTGTTCCCCCACATTGCAGCAGCCGTGTGCAGTGTGCTTTGCCACAGGATTTCTATTCCTCTGAAAGAGGAAGAAAGGTTTATCCCATTCCATAAAAACTTTAACATTTAATATTTTAATTTTACAGGTTTCTGTTCACAGATAGTTCTAGAAATATCCTGGGGAAATTTCTTCTTAAGTAGATTCCTTAAGTATTCATTTAAATAAAAATGAAGAATTTCCTTTGAGGGCAATTTCTTTACCTTTTATTTGGTATTCATGAACACTGATAGGGAAAAGTATGTTTTCAAGAATGACAGTGGAAGAGGAATATTTTATACAGGGATCTGAAGGTGTGCCTACCCAGTCAGCTGTGTGCAGTTCTCCTCTTGGCTCAGTGACAGCTGGAGCTAAATTACCCTCATGCTTTTTTCTTATGTGAGCAGTTTTCAGCATGCACCTATAAGAAATATTCAACTAGGTAATATATATGTCATGGATACCTTATAGTCAGTAACTGCTCTATAAACAGTTGAATAAAACTTCTCATTACAAGAGTTGAACGGTGAATCTGCTTTGGCAAGGAAAAATCCAACAGTCTTATTTTTGGCTTGACTTGTATGTAATGCAAAGTTCCCAAAGTAAATTTTAAAAAATGAAATATTAGTCCATTAGTGACAGGAACACTAATCTTTGCATTTGAGCAGAAGGAAAGTAATATCCAATCTCATAATAAGATACTAAAACATCACCTTTTGCTTCAGGCAACTAAGAATACAATTATATATCCTATGTAGTTTGATGGTCTGTGTCATAGGAATGAAAGATATTTTCATGAGGTGACAGAAAGATGACACTGTCCTCATTAGTATCTGTTGTGTTGGCTGGTGAATACAGAAGACTTTCAAGAATGGAGAAGATAAAACTATTTATTATGCAAACAACAGTATTGGGAGAAAGAAAACAGACAGGTTACTGCCCTCCAATCTGGTTCTTACAACTGCATTGAAAACTCAACATCTCAGGAACCACATCCTTATACAGGAATGCATCATCCTGTCTGTGTTGGCTGTCAGGGCAGTCCTTTCAGTTATGTACCTTCTGCTCCTTCCACCTGCACCTCTGCAGCAGTGTGTGGCTCATTGTGCCTGAGGAGAGTTTGAACACAAACCCAGACTGGCAGCCTCTACAAGCAATTGCTTTGTTTTACTGTGGTGTAAGAATCTACTTATGGGCCTGAGTTTTATTATTTTAAGGACAGTCAGTAATCACCATCATGTTACTGTCTGATAATCTAAGGGATACTTCGTTTTGCAAATTCCCAGACAAATCCCACCCCTGGCCTACAAGTAAAATTTTTATTCAGTAGGCGTCAAAACACAAAAGAAAGCTTTGGTTACATCACAACCAGATTCCAGTATGAAGCATTGCTTAAATCCATGTGTCTTATATGTCCATTTAATCTATACACTGAGCTCACCCCAAATGCCCCAAGATCTCATCTGTGTCAAGAGGTCTCATCTCTTCTGAATTGGAACTACCATTTTTGTGTGAGCTATGGCATATGCAGAGAACTTAGAGGGAAAGGATAAAAATTAACTGAATTAAAACTCCAGGGGATGCAGCACTCCAGAATTTACTAATTAGTTTGAGTTCTAGCTGGAGTACTTTGTTTCTAGATAGCCAGTATTTTGGAGAAAAGCTATAATTGTTCCTTGGAAAGCTTCTGGAAGGAATATGTCTAATTGAAAGAAAGAACCTCACTGAAAATATTTCTGCCGCAGTTCTCCGAAGAAAACACTGACAAGGGCTCCGAGAGGCTTGCTTCCCAAGAGAACTGTTTGGCAGCCCAGGAACACAGAACACCTATATGCAAGCACCTCTTGTTTACTGAGAGGCTTTGTCTTCTTTGGAACAGAATGCACAGATTTACAAAGATTTACAAATTTACAAAATAGCACATTATGCAACATCAACAACCAAAAAAGTCTGTTTACCTTTATTTCCAGCAGATACGCTACAGACACCCTGCAGAACCTGCACAGCTTTCATGCCTGGCTGTGTGTTTTGGAAGCTCATCCCAGAAGGTCTTATAAACTCAGCACAGCTTCCTTTCCTCACCACTGATCCAAGAGAAACAAAACCTATTCAGTGTGGAAACCTCCACACCAGGCTGAAATCCCACATGCTTCCGTATGCATTTATCTGCATATGAACCATCTGGTATCCAATAAGACTTTCCTTGTCTCAGGCATTAGGTTTGCTTATCTACATTTCACCTGGGGACTCAGACAGTGAAAGGCAATTTGTAGAGCTGAAAGCACCCAACTGTTTCCAATGATCCAGCTTTACATAGTGGAGCTGTCACCTGGAGAGTGCCTGTTTACGTGCAGGGAACACCACACACCATCCTCCTTGTGTGGTCTCACACTGACACAGCCTCCCTGATACCCAGGGGCTGGGGCTGGGCTGTAACTGGCCCACACAGCAGAGAAAGTGTGCAAGAGAAAGTGTTCTGTGCAAAAGCCTGGATCCCAAGTCAAGCTCTGTAGAGTGAAAGGACATCCTGCCTTGTTCGTAGAAAGGCACTTAGCTATGCCCACTGGGATCCCTTCTTCTGCAACCAGTCCCAGCTCAGTTGAAGGTGACCCATGCACCACCCTGAGACTTTTGTGGCAGCTGCAGAACTTCTTTCCCCCTGAGGAAAGTAAACAGCTCTGGACTTTCCTAATCTCCTAGAATAGGGAACCACATCACCCTTGCATGGCAGAAATAGCAGCAGGAGCATTCATTTCTGGCTGACAAGGACAAGGCCACCTGCCTGGGGCACTGATGGAAACCCTTTTCCCACTCATCATTCCTCACAGTCTGGGAAATGCAAGTTAATTACCTGGACTCCAGGTTCTTCTTCACTGACTCAGTCACCATTTGGACTGAGGCAGACTTCCTTTATGATGCTGAAACTTTGTTAAACTCAAATGGCTTCTGAAGCCAAGTCTTCAGAAACATATTAAATGTCATGATACCTTATCCTGGCCTTGATATCATGAAGCTGTCACCATAACAAGCCTTGGGTGTTGTCAGTCACTGCCAACAAGGTGTTAAGGGACAAGCATTAGCAAGGGACACCATATGAGAGCCATGGGCAGCCAGAGGTAATGCACTGTGGCTGCTTTTCCCAATACTTACTGTCTTGAGGAGCAGTGGTATTATGGTGGATTGATACTGGTGGTGGGTAAATGTAATAAAATGTTTGTGTAGCAGGGCGTGATTTCATCACCTTTATTTCCTGCAAACTTAATGGGAAAGGCTTTATAAATAATTCTGGCTTTGTCAATTTAAAATATGGATTAAAAATTACTATATATGTTTTCAAATTTTAATGTGCTGCTTCTTTTTCTCCCCTTACCAAACAACTCAATTTTAGTTTTGCAGATGCTATTCTTGTTTCTGTAATAATGATGGCTAATGCAAAAGCATTGGTACAGGATGCAAAAGAAAGGAATGAAGATTATATTGTCAGAGTTGCATTATTCTATTCTTGTGAGCAGGAAAAGATAGTCAGGGGTTTTCTTTGCATCCAGTGCACATAGTTAGCAGTATTTTAATAATTGATACCATTATTTCTGGAATTCTGTGGGACAAAGTTCCACCATTTAGAGCAGTGCATATTCAAACAAATGTCAGCCAACTGAGAAGTATATGAAATATTTACATTAGCTAGAACAAAACCATGTCAGACATATACATTTTGAGCAGATTCAAACTCAAAGTGAGACCACACAACTATCATTCTTATACCTCTGCTGACATTGTATAATACACACCAGGACATAATTTAAAAACTCACTTTGCTAAGACTATTCATGTACATAACTCAGATTAAGGGGCTAAGTTCCTTTACACTTAATATGCATATGAATATGTATTTGCAGGTTTGGGGCATTAGTTGACAGTTAGCTGACAATTCAGCTGTAGCAAAAATGCAGCTAATCAGACAGGGAAAAATAAGGAATTTCCTGTACAATGAGCTATTTTTCTTTGTCTTATTGACCTTATTTTCAGCTGATTTTTTTTCAGACTACCTGATTGATGAGAATGATGCTAAAGCCTGCCTAACCAATGAAAGAATAAGCACCATAGAGGAATATTAAATCTACATTTTCTATCAGAAACTAAGCATTTCCCTAAATGGCTTCAAAAAATCTCAGCGCTGAATGTTTTACATTTTCCTTTATGTTTCACCATCAGCCAACACACTATTTCTGTTTGATTGTATAATAATATTTATGTACAGTTTCACTGAGCTGTGCAAACACCAGCAAATGGATTTTGCATCCTTTGTTGCTTTTTAAGTTTTATAATCCTCTTTCCAGTACATACCCATCTCTTGTTTTAAAGATCACGAGGAGAAATGTACCACATCCTAAAGCACTACATAATTATGCAAACCTCACTACAAGCTTAGATTGAAAGTATATGACCATTTACACAAAACAGGGGTATTATTTCTTGAGGCTGTTCATATGGCCCAAGTGACCCTGATATGGGGCTGCATACAATATTAGATTCTTTTGTTTTTAGAAAAAAAGAGTCCAGCTGTGAAACTCCTTGAAACAGTGCATTGCACTGTATTTGCAATTTACAGAGCAAGGCAAAAAATCTGATGACCACAGACAATGCTCAGCTCCTGGCTGACCTTCTCCCATGGGGCAGCAGCCCTAGGTGTACCCTGACAGACCAAGTGCTCAGTGACCTCTATGCTTGATGAAAGGCAGTAATAGTCAAGTCATTAACATCCCAAAATTTGAAATGTCACCATTTTCTCTCTGGTTTCATTGGTCTAGAGGAAAAAACCACCACCAAGCAGTAGCCTAACATAAAACAGAAAAGCAGTGATTTCTTAAAATGCTCCTGAATGTCTGTCCTCAAAATACATCTTTTTAGAGAATTGGCTCTAGGAGCTATGAAGAGCCCTTGGCAGCACCTGGTGCTATCCTCATTCCAGAAGTCATCACTGCTTTGACTCAAGTGGCCTGAAAAGGCAACCTCCTAAACAGGACCATGACAATTCCCTGGAGGACATTGTGTGATGCTGCAGTCCCTTACTCTCCATATTTTCCTGTATGTGCAGTTTAGAATAGAATAGAATAGAATAGAATAGAATAGAATAGAATAGAATAGAATAGAATAGAATAGAATAGAATAGAATA